>PVLA01005096.1:145388-156673 GCA_004027455.1 Hydrochoerus hydrochaeris | reverse complement strand
CTCTCCTCTCAGCCCCTTCATCCCTGACATACAAGGCTGCAGCGAGGCAGAGCCCGGCTTCTCACCTCCCCACCTGTCCCCAGTGTACGTGTGTCCACTCCTGGTCCCCTGGTCCCCTCTCGGTGACCCACCCCATAGGGCTTCCCTCCCAGGCACCTGCGCCCTGGACCTTGGCCCTCTCCATCCTGATTCTCTGTGTGACCCTCCGAGCTGGACCCCTGGTGGGGCCCGGCCAGGGCCCTGACCCCAGGCCACCAACGCCAACTCTCAGACACCCCGGAGGGCCTCATCCTCGCTTTTTCGGCCCAGCAAGCAGCCTTTGGAGCCTCTGCTCCGTCTGGGCTTCCACGGAACAGAGAGCACATTTTTAATTAAAGTGGAAAAAGAGCTGAAAATCTGCTCGCATTTAATCATCTTGACGACCTTTTTGCTTAAGAGTTTCCAGCTGAGGGGGGAGTGCTGGGGGAGGCGTCTCTGAGCCGGGCTGGGGGACAGGGGAGGGCGGCCTGCAGGAAGAATAATGGAGCCAGGCTGGGGGAGGCGGAGCGCCAAGCGAGCGCAGACTCATCTCCTCGCTTCCTGGGGCTCCTGCTCGCTGATCCTGAGGTGCCGCCCCAGGGAGAAGCCGGCCACCTGCCTCCCGGCCCAGGGCCCTCTTCCCCGGGGCTGCTCTACCCACCTCCCACAATACTGCCATTCCTGGGACATACAGTGTGCTGAGGGGCCTCAGTTTCCCCAGCTGGAGTTAATGTCTGAGCTGCTTTTCACTCCTGCTGTCTGACTCCCGGCCTACAGTGTGTAATGGGAACCCCAGGTGCACAACACTCCTATCTGGGGAGCCCCCTTGCACCCCGAGGTCTCCAAGACCATGGGCGGGCTGTGCTCTGACGGGAGGGGGAGAGGAGAGGAGGGGGGAGGGGAGGGGAGCAGAGGAGGGGTCTCCCTCGAGACCCCGGGTGGGCTGAGAATGAGCTTCTCCCTCAGTCTCCCCACCCGGGCCCTCAGGCGTGTCCCCCGACAGGGGTGGCAGCAGTGACTTAGTCCAGACTCTCGTCCATGGCCTTTGCCCTTCCGTTGGAAACCAATCCAGACAACTGCACTTGACCCCCTTCCCAGTGCCGTGCAGATAAGGAGGCCCAGCGGCTCCTCCTCCAGGGATTCCCGTGGGAATGTCGATGGACCCCAAGGCCTAGCACAGCCCTGGCTCTTATCTGCAACCGGAAGGACCCTGGGCCCCAGGGTCCAGTCTCCTCCAGGGCTGAAATGTCATCTCACCCCTCATCCGGCCTCCAGCGGCCATCAGTAATAGCATCAAACAGGGCTAATTGAGCTGTGTCGCTTCCCGGCTTCCCATTCCCAATCTTCCTGCCTCCCGGAGAGGTCTGCTCAGCAGGTCTGATTTACAGGGGAGGAAGGAGGCCAGAGGCGTTGGAAAGCACTGATCAGAGCCTGGGTTCCGGGATGGCACCAGGCAGGAGCTGGCCCCTGAGGGACGCGGATGGGAAGACGGGCGCCTTTGAGCAGCTCCGCTGTGAGGTCTCGGGAAGACAGGGACAGCTCTCCAGGGGCCCCGAGGTGGGAATTCGGGTCCTTTGGGCTCCCTGAGGGGCACAGACAGGTCTGGGAAGCTGCCAGGGACGGTGGGGAGGGAGGGTACTGTGCCATTGGCCCACTTGGATGCTCGAGTTAATCTAACTGGACTCGGAAATTGCTAATTCCTCCCACCGCTTTGGCCACTAACTGGGTTCAGCATCCAACCTCCCAGGCCCCACCCTGAGCCCTGGGTGGACAGGCCCCCCCTTGTGGCCCAGAGGAGTCAGCTCCCAGGCAATCCCTGTGACATGCTTCAAAGCCTCTGAGACAGCTTTTGACGGGGACAGCAGGTTTCACTTACCTTGCCTGGCCGGCTGCCCAGGGCAGATGGGATGCAGCTGGTGCAGCCCGCACGGCCTCCTCCCCTCAGCCTCTCTGCTCTGCCCAAACCCTTTCTCCATGCCCACCTCTCGCCCCTCTGCGCTGGGCCTTGGTGCTGGAGATTGGATGTGACGTGCCCTTCGAGGCAGTAGAGAGAGCTGGCGGCCATCAGGCCCCTGTCCACCTCTGCCCAGCCCGCCCTACCCTCCAGGCCCAGATCCTAGACTGCAGGTCACTGTCTCCCCGCCCCACGCAAGGCTGCTTGGGGCTGCTCGACGTGCAGGGGCAGGGAGTGGCCTGGGAAGAGCAGGCTGATGGCCAGGAGTGTGACTGGCAGGGCCCTGTGCAGAGCAGAGAGAGGGTCACCACGACTTCCTCCTGGGGCCCTGGGGCCAGTGGCCTAACCTCTGAGCCTCAGTGTCTTCGTCTGGAAAACGGCCGCCCCAGGGTGGCCTTGTGGGATTGCAGTGGGGACCGAGGGAGACCCCTGGTGCGGTTTCTGGGTCCAGGGGAGAGTTGAGTTCTCACTGTCTGCCCTCCCGTTTCTGCTCAGGACAGGGCGGCCGCTGCAGGCTGGTTCCCAGGGTGGAGGCCGGGTACGGTGGCCGGGGAGGACAGGGATTCCTCCCATGTGGGGGAGCCTGGCTTAGGTAGGGGAAGCTGGCATCCAGCTCTCTCTGGGAACAGGAATCCGGGTGGTGGTGGCGCTGGTGATGTGCAGTCACCCTGAGAATGACTGGGCAGTGGTCACTGCAGTCACCTGGTATCTCTGGGGCTTGTGGTGGTGGGGTCACTACGGGTGGCCACAATGGTGGCAGTAGTGCTGATGGGGAGGGTGATGCTGGCAGTAGTGGTTCTCATGTAAGTGGCTGTGGTCATGGTAATGCAGGTGACTCGGCAAAGACGCATCCTGGTCACAGCTATGCAACTCTGGTATGACCCAGCCAAGGTGTCACATCATAAAATACCCATCAGGACAAATTACTAACCCACTAGGACATCAGCTCTGACAGGGCACCTGCCTTTGCTCACTGCAGAGTCTCCAGTGCCCAGACGAGTGTGTGGCTTATAGTAGGTGCTCAATAAACCCATGCCAGCTACATAAAAAAAGGGAGGGGGGAACTCTGCTCCACTATTGGTGGGAATGCAGACTGGTGCGGCCACTGTGGAAATCAGTATGGAGAATTCTCAGAAGACTAGGATTGGAAGCTCCATTCGATCCAGCTATTCCCCTCCTGGTTATTTTCCCAGAAAAACTGAAAAGGTCATTTCACAGTGATATATGTACACTCATGTTCCTAGCAGCATGATTTGTAATAGCTAAATGGTGGAAACAACCAAAATGCTCATCAAGCATAGAGTGGATGAAAAAGATGTGGCATTTTTACAATGGAATATTACTCAGCTATAAAAAAGGATGATCTTGAGGCCTTCATAGGTAAATGGAGGCAACTTGAGCCAATTCTCATAAGTGAAACAAACAAGAATCATATTTATAAATATCACATTGTGTCTCTAGTGTAAAAAGTAATAAGAACTGTAGGAGTAATAAAACCCCAAATGTATAATTGCTATTATAAAAAAGAGAGGAAAAGCAAGTGCTCTAAAGGATATAACTGCATGCGTGTTTAAGGGTGTAGGATTGATGACCATGTTGCGAAGTTTTTGTTGGATCGTTGAACAGAACTGTCTGCAGCCTCACCTCATTCAGTGGTTGAATGTCCACTTTGTGTGCTTTAATTTTGTAACTTGAACAACTATTTCTAAGATGACAGTATGTAATTTGTCAGCCAGTGATTTCTTACTGTTTTTTTTTTGAAATTCTGTATTATTTCTACCTTTTTTCTGTTTTCCTTTTTTTCCTCTTTCAATAAAAATTTTTAAAAAGTAAAAAAAATAAAAAAATAAAAAAGATGGGGTCCTTTCCGCCATGAAGTTTCCTCATCCTGCCCTGGCCATGTCCCTTCAAAATTCCCATTTTATAGATGACAAAACTAAGGCCCAGAGATTTGACAAGACTTGCCTAAGTCCACAAAGAAGTGATGAGTGGACCCGGGGAAATCAGCACCCTGACCTGGGCCTGCCTGTCTCCCTGGACACTTGATGGCCCTCTCTCCATCAGCACTCAGCACTGCATTTCAGTCTCAGGCTCTGGTTTAATCATAGAAATCCAGCTAATAATAGTAACCGCTGCTGTTTGTAATTGTTCGAGTAAGGCTTGAATGATCAAGGGCATGGGAATTATTAATAACCCGGGCCCGGCCTAGCGGTGTGGGCCATGTGAAAGTGTGTGGAGATGGATAGCCTTGACGATACTGGTAACTGGGATCATAAATTAATAACAGGAGTATTTAAATTAATGCCACACTTGTGGATACCCTTGCTAGTAGCGTGCAGATCCACGCTGCCTGCCGTTAGTACTAAGGCCGCTCCTTCCTGCTTGTGGTGAATTTAGCAGAGGAGGGCAGGGCCCTAAAAGCAGCAGTGGCGGGGACATCTTTGATGCGATCCCTGTCCCAGAGGGAGGAGAAAGGACTCCTGATGCCCCTGCCTCGTACATCCAGCCTTGGAGGCCCACGGGCTCAGAGCCACAATGCTGCCTAACTGTGCTTTCTGGGGCTGCGCCCTGGACTCTCTGGGTTACACAGGAAAATTCACAAGCAGATCCCACGCCCCACGAATGAACAAATGAGTCAACGAATCAATGAGCTTCAGCTGCTCTGGAGAATGAGCCATGAATGGTGACCTAGCTCTCTGCATGAGACCTCTTTGTGGTCCTCTCCATTCCTGTCACCTAAGAGGGGACTTTGCAGGTGTGCCCCTCTAAGGCTGTGCGCTCCAGGGCTCAACGTCTGGGAACCAGGGAAGAAGGGTGAAGACAGGTGGAGGTGACACTGGAGGGGGAACACTCTTGGGTCAGCAGTACCCATGACTGGACCTGCTACAGTTTCCAGACAATGACCATGGTGGCCCTGGGAACAGCCACATATCAAGGCCCACGCTTCCCGCTGCCTGCCTGATACAGGCCAGTATCCAACACCGACCACCTGGGCATTCGGATCAGAAACCACGGCCCGGGCTGCAGGAAGCTCATTGACTCAGGACACCGGTTCAGCTTCTGCTGTTGGGATGCACCTATGGCGGGTGGGGTGGGGTGGGGTGGGGTTCAGAGCGCGTGCACTTGGTGTGACGGTTGCTTGTGAGGGCTTCTGCAGCTATGACTGTGCGTGTACGTGTGCAGGGATGTGAATGGCGCACCAGGTGTGCCTGCGTGTGGAAAGCCCTGGTTCACGTGGGTGCGCAATTTCGGCCCTTATCCGGGCTGTGCGCGCCTGGGCTCCCCGGACACACCTGTGACTCAAATCCATCATTTGAGAATTCAAATGAGATTGGGGTGGACTCCACCTCGAATGTCTCCCTTGCACACCACCTGCACCCCAGGCCTTTGCCTAGAGATTCCAGCACTAGGGGACAGGGCACCGGAGGGGCAGAGAGGGCGGCGGGGTAAGGAGCCAGGCACCGGGAAGCAGCTGAAGCCAGAGGCAGAGGAAGATGGGTAGAAGCGCGAACCAGGGGCGGGCTGCAGCCGGAGGGAGAGGAAGGAGAGCCGCGGCTGGGGCGCCCTGGCCCCTGTGCCCTCAGCGTCAGGGACCTGTGCAGGTTTGGGCACTCGGTTCCGGGGCCGATGGACCGTGGCGCGCAGAAGCGGCGGCGGGCGCGGCACCCGCACCTCCCTTCCCCTCCTCCTCCCGGCTCCCACCAGAGGCCGCGGGCGGGCGGGCGGGCGGGCGCGGTTCCGGGGGTGGGCGGGCCGGGCGGTGAGAAGGCGGAGCCGCCGCACTGGCTGCACCCAGGCTCGGCCGCCGGCAGCCAGAGCGAGCGGAGCCGCGGCCAGGCAGCTCCGGCAGGCGCGCGAGCGCAGCGCAGCCCCATCCGCCCGCAGAGCGGACCGAGCCGGACGCCGAGCGCTGCCGCGAAAGGCGGGCGAGCCGGGCAGGTGCTGCGGGCCGCGCCATGGACGCGCCGCGCCTGCTGCTCCTGCAGCTGCTGCTCCTAGGGGTGAGTCCAGCCGGGGTCGGAACCCCGAGGTTAGCTGCGGGCCATCACGCGGCAGCCAGCGGAGCGCCAGGCTCCCACATGCGGGCAGCGGGCGGCGGGCGGCGGGCGGCGGGCGAGGACCTCGAATGCCGGGACCCACAGGGGAGCGTCCCGGCTCGTCAGAGCGCACAGGCGAACCCAAGTGCCGGGATGGGGATGCGGGCAGGACCCGCGCGCGGATGCCGGCTCGGGCACCGCGGGAACGGTGCGGGGAGCTGGGAGAGGCTGGTGGGAGGGCGCAGGGCTCCTGGACACCCGGGCTCTTGGGAAGAAGGCACCTGAATGCCGGGACTTTCCTCTCAGCATCTCGGTCTCTGGAGAGTCACAGGACGGAACCGGGGCCAGGGAAGGAGGAACGAGATGGGGACGAGAGATGTGTGGCCGGGAGGCACCGGGGCGGGGACGGAGAGGAGCGATGGAACAATAGGGGAGGAGGCTGGAGGGACTGGAGGCGAAGGGGACCGGGCACGGACAATGGGGACCGGCCGACAATAGGGGGGAGGGGCGTGCAAAGCGGGGGCTGAGGAGCGGACAGGGGTTGGGGAGAGCAGAAGTGGGTTCAGAAGAACAGAAGAAGGCGAGGGGCGCACGAGCTGGCGAGGTGAGAGAGGAGTGAGAAGCAAGCGCGGACCCTAAGTGGCGGCCCCGCCTGACCACGAGGGGACAGGGGACGAAGACAGCGCGCGGGACCGACGCTCCCCGCGCGCGTCCGTGCGCCCTTCCTCGCGGCCTCGCCCAGTCTGGGAATCGCGGCCCGGCGTCCCGGGGAGCGCAGGGGGCGTGCGCCTGGGGGGGGCGGGGTTGCGCCCTCAGCCCACTCCGGGGTCCTCCAAACCGGGTGGGCTTCTCGGACACCGTAATCACACTGCCCTCGGTGGCAGCGCAGGGAGGGAGCCGGAGTTCCCTGACCCCGCCTGGCCGCGGTCACCGCGCGGAGTGTGGAGCGCAGGGACGCACAAGGCGGAGACGGTCCCGGCCGCGCGCAGCTCGCGGTTGTGCAGACCCGAGCAGCCCACAGGGGGCACTGCCGGGCGGCCGACGGCCCTCCGCAGCGGGACCCCGACCCAGCGCCCCCGCCGCCGCGCGCCTCGGGCTTCCCAGCCTGGCCCGGGTCCGGATCCGAATCCGGATCCGGCTCGCGCCCCGCCCAGGCGTTCCGTGCGGCGCGGGTCTCGTTCCTCCGCGTCCCCAGGCACCGACTCGGCCGGGCGGCGGGTTCTCTCCTGAGCACGGATCCTCGAGTGGTTCCAGACACCCAGGAGCTGAGACCGGGTGCGCGGCCTGGAGAGGCTGGCAGTGAAAGTACCGTTCTCACTCTCACTGCCACCTTCACCGGAGAGCTGAACCTTCACGTCCCCATTTTACCGATAAGGAGACTGAGGCTCGGGGAGCTTTTAAAGGGCTTGGCTAGGCGCTCCCCCATCTCTTGAGAATCCCAGCTTGGCCCGGGACTCACTCGGGGTGGAGGTCGACACCCTGGAGTCCGGTGGACAATGACACCTCCAGGTGCTGTCAGTACCTGTGGCTTTGTCTGGGGACCTGGGAGTGACTGCAGGAGCATTTGCTGGTTGGAGATGGTTCTTGGCGCGGGAGGTGGACCAGAGAGGCGGGGAGGAGGGACCGGAGTGGCCGGTAGTGGGGATGATCGCTGCGGGGCGAGGGCGTGGGCTGGGCCGGAGAGGGTGTCCAGGAATAGAGAAGAGCCCAGGAAGAAGGGAAGCTGGGCGTGGGGGTGCCGGGAGCTTGGGGTGGGGGACCCCGCGAAGACCTGCGAGGCTGCTCTGCCCGGGCCGGCGATGCGCAGCGCGGCCTCAGAGTTTCTTCCTCTGCCGCCGCGACGCGCGCTGAGCCCGGAGCGCGTCCCGGAAGGTCTGCTGGTGCGCGCGCCGCGCCGGTAATGGAGGCACTTTGTCATTCAGACGTCTGTAACCAGAGACGCTGCGCTACCTAATGCGCCCGAGAGGGACGCAGCGAGAGGGCAGTGCAGGGGCGGTGCGAGCGGCCGGGCTGGGGCAGAGGTGGGTGTGCGGGGAGCTGGGGAGGGGGCGGCCGCGCAGGGAAGGGAAGGGCCACCCCCTGTGCCCGCCTCTGTGCCCGCCTCTGTGCCCGCCGGGTGCCTGCCCCGTGCGCTCCAGCGCCTCGCCGCCGCCCGAGGGCACAGCACGTGCTGCGCGCCTACTACGCGCCGTGCGCTGCCACCCGGACTTTCTCCAGCGCTGCTTGATCCTCAGGAGGTAACAGAAAGGTGAATTCAGCGGGACCGATTTTACAGTAGAGGAAACCGAACCTCTCAGACTCGGGCACTCGAGCAGGCTCCCCCGGTTGGGAGCAGCGCCGCCCGCTGGAATCCCGGAACTTTGGCTGGGTTCTTCCTCTTTCCTCCCTAACCGACTGCTCGATGGCTAGAGGAGGTGTGGCCCTGAACTCCCACCAAGCCCGGGAGTTCGCCTTTGGCGACACGCGTGTGGAACCCAGTCCCTTCTCCTCACGCAGAGCCTCCCCCCCCCCATCGTCTTCATGCAGCATTATCCTGGGTAATCAGGGTAACCGCGATGCAAAGTGGGGGGCGGGGAGCCTTGCCAGGGCCTCGCCATGGTCCGCGTCCACCTCTAAAGACTGTGGATCTCTGAAAACTCCTGCCTGCAGCCCTGTTCCCCAAAGAGCCCTTGCCAAAGGTGCGTGAGGGTCAGGACAGAGTCGGTGGGGGCGTTTCCCATATTTGCAGATATTTCCCACCTGCTTCCTATTCTGTCCAGCTTTTTTAAAACAAAGAAGCTTTATTCTTTTCTTCTTTTTTTCTGTTGAGACAGTCTTGCTTGCAGTTCAGGTTGGTCTCGAACTCACGGGCCTGGGATTACAGACCTGCCCCTCCAGGCAGAGCTTTCAAAAGAAAGATTCTTAAAAGTCCATTCATTCCTGGTTCTTGGCACCTTAGTTCCTTGAAAAGTCAGAGAGAGAGAGAGAGAGAGAGAGAGAGAGAGAGAGAGAGAGAGAGAGAGAGAGAGAGAAAGAGAAAGAGAGAGAGAACACGAGAGAAACTCTTCCCCCCTAAGAGAGCCTATCTGGGGACCCTGCAGGAGCCGAGCAGCCGTCACTCCCAGCCCGGCGTGCTGGATGGGAAAACAGGTTTAGGAAGATCAAGCCGTGTGTTCAAAGTCACATACTAGGAAGCGGCAGATGTGGGGTGTTGTGTAGAGGGGACATCAAACAGGAAACACATGGCTACTAAATATGAGGTCCCCGTCCAAGTGCAAGTCTGGAAGGGGAGGAAGAGCAGGGGTTTTCTGGCAAAGGGCCCACAGATACCACACTACCCGGGCTCCCGCAGGCCCCCCACTATCCAGACAGAGCCTTGGCACCCACTGACCTCGATTAACTGGAACACAACCAAAGGACACCAAGGCAGCAGGGAAAGACACCGGAAAAGAGAAAGAAGAGTCCCAAAGCCCTGTCTCAGGATCAATCAGGCCTAATGTGTTAGGCGCTGGGGGAGGGGCTGCTTCAGGTCACCCTTGGCCAGCAGCAAGAAGTGACAGTTGATACCTTGACAGGAAGGAGGGACAGAAAAACTCTTAAAAAAAAAAAAAAAGCTGACAGAAAGCCAGGCATGGCGGTGTGTGTCTGTAATCCCAGCTACCCTGGAGGCTGAGGCAGGAGGACTGCAAGTTCCAGGGCAGACTGAGCAACTTAGTGAGACCGCTGGTCAATTTTTTTTCTGCTTTTTTTTTTTTTCTTTTGTACCAGGGATCGAACTCACAATCTTGCACTTGCCAGGCAGGTGTTTCCACCACTGAGCTAAATCCCCAGCCCTTGGGTCAAATTTTTTAAAAAGGGCTGGAGCTCAGTGGTGGGATGTTTTCCTAGCATGTGTGAGGCCTTGGGTTTGATCACCAGGACCAGAATTTAAAAAAAAAAAAGAAAAGAAAAGAAATGCTGGTGTAAATAGTGAGTTGGAATCCTGGGGAAGCCAGGAAGTTGTGTTCCAGAGACTGAGGAGGGTGGGGCACTTTAGGGAGTGTTGGGTGGCCCTGGGGAGACCCATCCATCAGGGTCTGGTGTAAGGAGGGCACATAGAGTCTCATGTCCTTAAAGCCCGTAACTCTATACACTGGTCCCTACTGTGTGCCAGCTACCGTGTAGCCCTGGGACAGGCCTGGCCGCTGCCCTCGGGGAGCTGGTGGCCTGGGGCAGGAGTCTGGAAAGGATCAGGGCAGCAGTGGGGAACGAGGCAGCCCCCTCACCTGGGAAGGAGCTGGGGCTGACAGGACTGCTTGCTTGCGGAAGTGGCCTTTAAGCAGAGCCCTGAGTGATGAAAAGAAATCGCAACAGACCCTTCCGCAATCTGGCTGCGAGGGGAAGGCTTGCATCCTGGCCTGCACTTGTTCCCAGCGCTCTGCCCTGGTCTTCCAGAAAGGTTCTGCCGCCTGCACCGTCCCTGCCAGGCTCAGGGGACCCTGGGGGGTCAGCCTGTGTGTCCCCCACCTCCTCTGTTTCCCTCCCCATCTAACCCTGGCAAACCCCGGTGAGGCTGCAGGGTATGCTGAAGGACTGGAGCGGAGAGGGGTGCCATGGCCATGCCCATGCCAGCACGGCAGTGAAGAACATCCAGAACGACCTTGTAAACCTCCCCTCTGCTCCTGAGACTCAAGAGCCCCGACTTCTCAGCATCTGGTGCAGGCTGTAGGCTCTGGAGCCAGCAGAGCAGGCTTTGGAGTTTTATTAGACATTAAGTTTTTTTTTTTTTTTAAGGAGCAGAAATCTAAAGCAAGCCTCCAGCAGCCGCTCCCTCCAGGGAATCCGGTGCTAAATCGTTCCATCCACCAGCAAAGGCGCTTCAGTGGCAGGAATCTGACTCCCTTTTCCCCAGTTCCAGCTCTGTTCCCAGAGCCCACAGGGGAGGACAGCGCCGGGGAGGGCTGGTGTCTGGAAATCAAACCCCGCTGGGGCAGGGCTGCCTGGTGGGGAGAGCAGTTGCTGTCTCATTGATAACAGGCATCCTGTTCTCCCTGTCTTGGCGCCAGACTCTCACGCATCCGTTGGTCATTTGCGGGGCACCAAGCTGTCGCCATCTCTTCTGTGAAGAGATGCAAACTCCAAGCAGGAAATTGGGGCAGGCCAGAGCCTCCATGCAGTCAGGATTTGAACTCAAGCCCCAGCCCTCTGCTCTTGGGCACAGACATCTCTTGAATGGATAGTTAAGAAGTGGAATTAAAGACTGAAGGAGCACCCCAATCGCCTTACTTAGGGAAAGGCCCCTCCCTCCTGCTCTTCCT
>PVLA01005096.1:94682-145288 GCA_004027455.1 Hydrochoerus hydrochaeris | reverse complement strand
AGGCTGCTGTCCCCCACGGCCTGCTTCCTGTCGCCAGCTTTGCTGTGCCTAAAGCCGCCTTGGTGAGCTCCTCTCAGCACAGGTGGTCCCAGTAGACAGCCCTAGAAGGGGGTCTCCGGAGCCTGCCTGCAAGACACCCCGCTTCTCTTGCCAGTCTGACCCTCCGGTCTGCCCCACCTAGGTGTCCCTTGGAGGTGCCACGGAGGCCTGTCCTTCCGGCCTGTACACCCACGCTGGAGAGTGCTGCAAGGCCTGCAACCTGGGGGAGGGCGTGGCCCAGCCCTGTGGAGCCAACCAGACCGTGTGTGAGCCCTGCCTGGACAGTGAGTCGGTGTGGCCAGCGGGGACTGGGGAGGGACAGAGGGGAAGACAGGGCAGGGGGCCCAGACCCGGAGAGGCTGCTGCTGCGAGGTTTCCAAAGGCCGGTCTGTCCCAGTACCGGAGGCAGAGAGAAGCTGAGAGTGGGTGAGGGTGCAGTGGGGACCCCCAGGCATGGCCCTGCCCAGCCCCCACCCCCCGCGGAGAGGCCGGTAGGAGAGTGTGGCAGAGAAGCTGATGCTAAGACCAGCTAAAAATATCTCCCGACTGCAAAGTCAGTGGCCGCAACTCACCCCTGTGTGTTGGGGGATCCCATCCCCCACCCCCTGCCTGCCCTGAAGGCTGACCTGGGGGTCCTGGGAGGGCGTGGCGGCCCCTCCCCCCAGGCCAGGAAGCAGAGCTTCCCTGAGGCCCTGGTGATGGGGACGTCCTTGGTCCTTGCCATGGGGTGATGTGAGGTAAGGGAGTGAGTGAGGGAACCTCGTTGTCTGGGGCCGAGGGAGGCCAGGGATGGCAGGCCCAGGCCCCTCGGCCCCAGTCTTGTCTGAGTTCTGTGCTCTTTGGGGTCAGCAGTCTTTACCCCAACTGCTGCCCTTCAGAGCCTGCCGTCCACCTGGCATTCAGTGCCCTCCCAGATGCCCGCAGGAAACCACATCCTGCTTACTCCCCAGGCCCTCGGGAAGGAGCAACAGGGCTGGAAACTGGGCCTACCTGGCCGGCCGCCTGGTCCCCTCCCACCAGGCACCACCTCCTGCAGGCCAGCTGTCCTCCAGGCCACTCCCAACTCCTGGTGTCCACCAAAGTTTTCCTGTCCAGCCTAGGGTGCCTGTAGCCCCCTCCCCTGCAGCAGGACATCTGGGCTGGTGGGAAGGCTTTGCCACCTGGCTGTGGGGCACCACCCTGGCCCTGGCCCAACAGGTCTGCATCCTGGGGCACGGCTGATCCTGGACAAAGTCTGCCTGTCTGGTCATGGACCCTCCAGCCCCGGGGCCTCCTCCCCAGGCCTGAATCCCCTAGGGTGGGCACCCACTCCCTTCTGTCAGAGCATGGGGGGGCATGGGAGAGAGGAGTGAGCGAGGGACAAGAGAGGTCAGAGCAGCACTGCCCCGAGGCTGTGGCCTTCCCCTCCCGCTTCTGCCTCCCCCCTCCCCCCTCCCCTCGGCTGTGTTAACGGGCTGCCTTTACAAGCCCATTTTTATGGGCTGGAGACCCCAGCGGACTTTCCCTCTAGCCTCAAAACGTTTCCACAAGGAAACCGATTAAGCTCCTGCCTTCATGCTCTGCCAAGAAAGCCCATATTTTTCACACCACCTAAAACCCTCTCCCAGGAGTTTGCTGCTAATTTTTGCATTTTCCCAGGAGTGGGTTCCCGCATCCCCTCCAGCGTGACCAGCCCCAGCCCCTGTCAGCGGCCTGCCCGATAGGATGCCGCTGTCTGTAGAGATGGGACGTCCTGCTGCCACTATTGTGTCCCCCAAGTTCACTGTACTTATCACTGCCCACTCACCCGTGGGACCCAGCCTTTATAGGACCCTGTTGTGTGCTGAGCACTTCATCGCTGGGCTCCATGTATTCCTTGAAGCCACCCTGTGGGTGGAGAGAACGTGCCTGATTTTAAAGAGAAAGGAAAAAAGCTCAGAAAAGTTAAGTAAAACCAAGTCACACAGCTCAGAGATGACAGAGCGGAAACGCAGAGTGGGGCTTCTCTGCCAGAAGGGACTCCAAACTGAGTGTCCCCAGCCTCTCCTCCCTTCGTGGGTCCTTTCTGGGGCCTTTTTCTTCCCCCTGCCCGAATCTCAACCCC
Source organism: Hydrochoerus hydrochaeris (assembly GCA_004027455.1). Taxonomy (NCBI): domain Eukaryota; kingdom Metazoa; phylum Chordata; class Mammalia; order Rodentia; family Hydrochaeridae; genus Hydrochoerus; species Hydrochoerus hydrochaeris. Next base: position 143,166 of record PVLA01005096.1, on the reverse strand, counting down.
TTGGGGTTCCCCCCGCTTTTCCTTTTTTGCCTCCCCACTCCCACTCCCAAGAACCCCCGCGTGCCCGAATCCACCCCTTCTTGCCCTTAGAGGCTGGAAGGAACCTGGAAGATCTGGTTCTGCCCCTTCCTGGACCCCAGGACCAGGAAAGAACCCCGGAGCACCCCCCTTCCGCGTTCACATCCACTGAGGGGTCAGGAATGCACCATAGGGCCGCCCCTGTCACTGCTCCCTGCCCTCTAGCTGGGATCCCTCCTGCAACGCCCCAACTCTCCAGTCGGTCCACACCCTCAGGGCCGAGCCCTATCGCCAGGAGGTGGGAAATTCTGCCATCTAACTCTGGCACGGCACCTCGGCCGCCACAGGGCGGCTGAGGCAGGAGGCTCCCTAAGCGAGGCCCACCGGTTTGGGCAGGGTTCACAGCCCCGCGCTGGCCCCTGGGGAGGGCTGGGAGGGAACCGCACTCAATTTGTTTCTTAGTCCTGCTGGGAGCCAGGGTGCAGGGCTGGGCGCTCTCCCAGCCGACCTGCTAAGGAAGTCACCAGCACCAGCTGGGTTCCCCACAAAGCCTCAGGCCAGGCGCTTCTGGGGCCTGGGGGCTGGGGTTCCTGGCCCCCTTCCCAGGCATGTGGCTGCCACCAGCTTGCACAGCCGGGCTCAGGAACTCTAGGGAATCACCCTGGCCAGCGAAGCGCAGGGCGGGACTGCAGCCTGTGCACCCCAGGGGCCCGAGGGGCAGGTGGCCCAGTCAGTCCAGCTTCCCACCGGCCCTTCCGCCCCGCAGGCGTGACGTTCTCCGACGTGGTGAGCGCCACCGAGCCCTGCAAGCCGTGCACCGAGTGCGTGGGCCTGCAGAGCATGTCGGCGCCGTGCGTGGAGGCAGACGACGCCGTGTGCCGCTGCGCCTACGGCTACTACCAGGACGAGGCCACCGGCCACTGCGAGGCCTGCAGCGTGTGCGAGGCGGGCTCGGGCCTGGTGTACTCGTGCCAGGACAAGCAGAACACCGTGTGCGAGGAGTGCCCCGACGGCACCTACTCGGACGAGGCCAACCACGTGGACCCCTGCCTGCCCTGCACGGTGTGCGAGGACACGGAGCGCCAACTGCGCGAGTGCACGCGCTGGGCGGACGCCGAGTGCGAGGGTGAGCGCGGGGCGCATGCGCGGGCCGGAGCGGGGCGAGGGCGCCCCCTGGGGGTCGCTGGGGGTCCAGCCGGCCTGCGGGCAGCTCTGCCTGGTGGGTGCCCTCCGTGGGTCTTCGAGGTGGTTTCTGCTCTTGTCCCCCCCGGGGGTCCTTTAGCTTCGTTTCCTTCATCGGGCTAAGTGTTCGGAGCCGGCCTAGTGCTCTTGCAGGGCACAGCTGCTACGTTTAGCCCGCATCTAGGGCCTCCTTCATCTGTGCCCCCCAGTTAGCGCTGGGACGGCAGCACGCGGCCCCCCAAGGGGGACGTGGCCATCGGAGCTCAGAGCAGGGCGTTTTCCGCCCCGGGCAGACTCTCTGCCCAGGGAAGGGGCCCAGAGCTGGGTCCTTTGGCCGAGGACCTGGGAGGGACCCACCCTGTCATGTCTGGGCGATGTCTCTCCCTGTTCCTGATGCTGTTTCCTCCCTAGCCGTCTGGTTTGAGGGTCATTGAGGATTAAAGACCACACCGTGAGGTGGCCCCGCTTTGCCTGGGTGCACACCCAGGTCCCCCTGGCAGTTTAGTGAAGGGCGAGGTTGGACACAGAGGACACTGCTCCCGGGCGGTGGGTTGCGGGGAGATGGATGTGCTGGGATGGGAGGAGTAAGGACCTGGGACCCAGGGCAGAGCCATTCTGATCTCCATCTGAGATGTCCCCGTTTCCCTTGGAGAGCCAACCGGGGCTGCCCTTCACTCTGAGCAGGCTCACAGCGCCTCCTTCAGGGAGCTCCAGGTATGACGGGAGAGACAGGCTTGGCTCCAGCGCCCAGCTCCCTCCTGGCTGGTGGAGGACACAGCCTTCGCCTTGCAGGGAGCACGGGCCCTGCCTTCAGTCTGCCTCCAGCGGGAAGAGGAGGCGGAGGAGGCCCTTGGGGAGCCTCCCATCTGCCCCCACCCCTGCAGCTCCTGTATACCAGGCCTGCCCTCCAAGTCTTGTGAGCACCCCGGGGTGGAGAGGCCTTTGGGGCTGGGCTGAGGCCAGGTATTTGCTGGACGCTTCCTGCCTGGGGAGAGGGTGGAGGAGGAATGGGGCGTTAACCCCAGCGGGGTTCTGTGGAGGTTACCCTGAGCCAGGAGACAGACAAGTGGTATCAGGCATCAGGCTGACCCGGACCAGAGCTCATCAGGGAAGAGGGCAGCTGCGTTCTGGGAGCAAGTCTGGACCAGCCAGTGGGGCACTTGGGCAGGGGCACCCCCATTCCCAGCACCTCTCAGGAGGAGGGCACCCTGAGGGCTATGTTGACCCTCGTCCAGTCCCCTTTTTCAGCCCCAGCCTCTAAGGGTTAAGTGCCAGCTCGAGGCTGAGGGTCCGTTTCAGGAAGTGGAATTTGATTCTGGTTCGGTTGCCCCCTCTTCTCCTGGGTTTACATTTCAGGTGTCATCTTGGTGACTCAGCTGGGGCAGGAGAGCCCCCCTGGGCCCAGAGAAGTTCAGGAGAGGTAGCCTGGTCCGTCCTCCCACCCCCACACTGGCGAGCTCCCATGCCGGAAGTGGCTGTCAGGACCTGCCGAGGGCTTAGAGGGTTGGAATGCTAGTGTTGTGGTCACATCTGGATCTCATCCCTTCCCCAGCGTGGGGGCTTGGAGAGGTGAAAGTGCCCTGGCTGGTCAGCACTGTCTTATCCGCTGTGTTCTCTCATTTCTGCAACGGCCTGAGTTTTCCTCCCTCGCCCCACCTTTCCGCCTCTGGGTCCAGATTTCAGTCTGCATAGAGCCGTGTCTGCAGCCTGCACCCTCCTGGGGCTGAAACGAGGAGGGTAGGATGGAGTGGCGGACGGTGATTCTCCTCACTGCCAGCCACATGGCCCTCCAGGCCCACCTCTCAGAAGGTGCAGACAGGGGGCACCTCGGACCATCTCCGTATTGAGCCCGGGAGCCCAGCAGGCCGGTGAGCAGCTCCACCTCTAATTTAGGTGGGCTCGCTGCAGTGCAGGCTGCCCTCCCGTTCACCCCGTTTGCATGCCCAGTTTGCTTTCCCTCCCTGCCCCAGGTATGGAAAGTGGGCATGGATTTGGTAGGCAGCTCTGCCCAGGCAAGTACCTCCGGGCCATCCAGAGCCCACATCCTCTGGCACTGCCCCTGGCTGGGTGGCAGAATGGAAAATCCCACTGACTGGTGCCAGGGAGCACCCAGGCTGATGCCAGGGAGGCCGGCAGTAACCAGCTGGCAGGAGAGGGCCCAGGTGGGTGGCTGGATACAGTTTCCCTCCCCTGAAGGAGTGGGCATTACCTGCCTCGTAAGCCTTCTCCAGTGGCAGCCAGCTTCCTGCTAAGGAGGCCTTGGGTACCTGGCATGGTCTTCTGTCAGTGGTCCATTCAGGCTGTGTGGAGAGACAGAGTCTGGCCACTGCCCGAGGACTGGCGGCAGGGACATGTGCCAGCTGTGCCCTGCACCTGAAGCCCCTGCCTGGAGCCCCGGCCTCAGAGACAGGAGGGAGCCGAGTGCTCTTCTATTTCGCAGCAGCCCCTGGTCTGTTTCCACCAACAGCAGGATCACACACACACACACACACACACACACACACACACACACACAGGACGGCTGTGCTCCTGAGCGCCGGGACAGGGATGGGGGCCCTGAAACACAGCAGCGGGCTGCCCCTCACTCCCGCGGGCCTTCTCCCCGCAGAGATCCCCGGCCGCTGGATCACACGGTCCACACCCCCGGAGGGCCCAGACAGTACAGAGCCCAGCACCCAGGAGCCCGAGGCATCTCCTGAACAAGACCTCCTGGCCAGCACGGTGGCAGATGTGGTGACCACTGTGATGGGCAGCTCCCAGCCCGTGGCGACCCGGGGCACTGCTGACGACCTCATCCCCATCTACTGCTCCATCCTGGCTGCCGTGGTTGTGGGCCTTGTGGCCTACATCGTGTTCAAGAGGTGAGAGGGCATGGGGTGGACTTAGCGGGGACATGTGTCCTTAAGGACTTGACCTGAAAACACAAATACTTTTTTTTTTTTGCTGGTACTGGGAATTAAACCCAGGGTCTTGTGTGTGTGTGTGTGTGTTTACTTTTTGTTTTGGGGCAAGGTCTTTCTAAATTGCCCAGTTTGGGCTCACACTTGTGACCCTCCTGCCTCAGCTTCCCAGAGTGCTGGGATTACAGGCCTGCACCACCACGTCCGGCTACACACACTCTGTGACTCCACCCCGTGCTGGGTTCTGCCCTGACCCCCCAGCAGCTCATGTCCTCATCCCCACCCCTGTTCACCCACAGTCACGGGTGTGCGTGCATCTCCTCCGTCTCATGTCTCCATCCGTCCCCTGTGCCATGCATGTCCAAGGACCCAAAATACAGAACTCCGGGAACGCGTTTTAAAGTTTTCAGTGCATTTTCCATTTTTTATTATTTGAAGTCCTCAACCTAATCCTTCATTGTTTAAGCATATTAGAGTCCGTTCAGAGCAGATCTTCCCCAATTATTTTCCATGCATTTTTAATAAAAATGCATGTATCTAAAGCCTTTTATGATTCCACGCAGACATTCAGGTCTGTCTTAAATTCTGTGTTTGTTCTCACTCCAGCTGGGAGCACTTTCCTCAGGACACAGATTACCTGGTTATTGGCAGCCTTTCCTTTGTTAATGCCTTGGTAGAAGAGATCATTCATGTCACTGGTCCTCTTGTGATGAGCATTTGGTTTGTTTTCTGATGTTTGTTATTGCTTATAAGGGCAGAGAAAATCCTTGTGTATAGCTGTCCGCAAGCTGGGAGTATTTTGGAATGGAAGGTTGGGAGAAGCAGAATTCCTGAGAAGCTGTTTATCGATTCTGTGAACACTTGCTAAGTGCTTTCAGAGTGCCCCCTACACTCACGAGGCTGTCCTGAGCAGGTCACAAGCCCTTAGATGGCAGAGGGCCCCTGCTGTGCCCCTGGCCCATGCATGGAGTGCAGATCCTGAAGCCCAGGCAGTGACACGGCCCCTCACCCGAGACCTGGCCTGTCCCCCGGCTCCAGGTGGAACAGCTGCAAGCAGAGCAAGCAAGGAGCCAACAGCAGACCTGTGAACCAGACGCCCCCGCCCGAGGGCGAGAAGCTCCACAGTGACAGTGGCATCTCCGTGGACAGCCAGAGCCTGCATGACCAGCAGCCCCACACGCAGACGCAGACGGCGCAGGGCCAGGGTGAGTGGCAGGCGGGGCGGGGACAAGGCCACTGAGATTAAGATCAGGTGATGGGGCACAGGGGCTGGGGAAGGACGGAGTTTTTAGCAGGATAGGAGCCACCAAGGGAGGGGCGGGGAGGGAAGGGAAGGTGGGGTCCCTTCCAGCGGGGTGATGGGGAGACTCAGCCCTTACAAGTCAGAGCATCCAGACTCATCAGGCTAATTGTCCCCCCTGGGGTCTAATTACTGCCCAAAGTAACTGCAATTAGCCTCCTGCCCTGGACTTCTGGGGAGCAAGTGGCCAAGTATGGATCCTAATTAGTGGCCCGCAGCCCGGCTCCAGGACACTCCGTCGCCCTTGTTTGGAGCTGGGAATCCCGCCACCTCCGCCTGATTAACGGCTGAGGAGCAGGAGGGGCCAGGTGGCAGGAGCGGGAGGGGCGATGCCAGGACCCAGCAGTGGGCAAGGGGGAGACTGCATGCTGGGACCTAACCCGGAGGGGACCCCCACCCAGCCAGCCCCCAGCCACCGGGGGGAAGAGGGGACGGGGCTGAGACTGACCCCTCTGGGTCCCCGCAGCTCTCAAGGGTGACGGAGGCCTCTACAGCAGCCTCCCCCCGGCCAAGCGCGAGGAGGTGGAGAAGCTGCTGAATGGCTCCGCCGGGGACACCTGGCGGTACCTGGCAGGTGAGCTGGGCTACCAGCCCGAGCACATAGACTCCTTCACCCGGGAGGCCTGTCCCGCCCGCGCCCTGCTCACCAGCTGGGCCGCCCAGGACAGCGCGACACTCGACGCCCTCCTGGCCGCCCTGCGCCGCATCCAGCGAGCCGACATCGTGGAGAGCTTGTGCAGCGAGTCCACGGCCACCTCCCCGGTGTGAGCCGGCCCACCGGGAGCCCCCGCCCTGTCCCCACGTTCTGACAACTGAAGCTCCAGCCAGCCCCCGCGGAGCCCATGTCCCCTGGGGTGGGTCAGCCCGGCAGAGCTGGGCTCCACTGGGCAGGACCTCCGAGCCCGGGTCCCCACAGCTCCGTGTGGCCCCTCGCTTCTGATCACTGTCCCTCTCCAGCCAGAGAAGTGGCCCTCCCCACCCCCTCCCCTGCCCCTGCCCCTACCCTTACGCCTTCTCCTCTACCCACTGCTAGAGGGCAGCCCTTCCCACCCCAGCTGGGGGTGGCTGCCACCAGGGATGGCCTGGGACAGTGAGGAGGCCCCAGAGCCTCAGGAGGAGGTCCTGAGGAGCCAGAGCCATGGGCTCTACACTGTGAACTTGGGGAGCAAGGGGGCGCTGTGCTAGTCTGAACCCTCCCTGCACCCCGCCCCCTCCCCGCTAGCCTGCCGTTGGAGCTCAGAGGTCAGCTCAGCTGTAAGGGGGTGTGGAACCCTGTCCCCCTTCCTTTCCCATGGAGGACACTGAGGCCCAGAGAGACGCAGTGACTCCCCCAAAGCCACCTAGCCATGGGGACGTGCCGTGCAGCCTGGCGCCCTCCTCTCTGAATGCGCGCCCCTGGTCTCTGGAGGGTCTGAGTGGCCTTCAGCTCCGTCTGCTGCCCTGTACCCATGCAGGCCCCGGTGTGGCCCCTTCGGGGTGGGCTGCTGGCCTCAGGTGTGTTCGCAGGAGTCAGGCTTGGGGTTTGTGGGAAAAGATGCAGCTGCCCTTTGCCTGTCCCCCTGGCTTGTCCTCCAGTCTGTTGGTGGCCCTTGTCCTGGTATAGACCTGGAGCCAACACTGGCCCCTAGAATGAGCCCTAGGGGTCAGAGATGAAGGACCCCGACTTACACACACACACACACACACACACACACACACAGGATAAGACTCCGGCTCTCCTCACTGGTCCCTGCTTTTGGGCTGAGGACCGGTCCCTGCTGGAGCTGCTGGCCTGCAGCATCTCAGCAGCAGCTGAGCTCGGCTGGGCCGTCTCCCTCGCCCCAGCCTTGGCCAGCCAAGGACTGCTGAGGCCGGAGCTGGCGTCCGTCTGTCTTCCAGGGGCCTGTGTGGAGGAACGCTCCCCGCCCCCCTTTCCCACAGCCCAGCTTTGGCCAGGCCCGGAGGTTACAGCGAAGAAAAGCAAGCCGGTGGTGTGGGAACGCAGCAAGAGGGAATCTAGTTGGACTTGTCATCTCCAGGGGTTTTTCCCAAGCTTAGGGGACCCTGCAGAGAATCATTTTCCTTTGTGTGGCTAGAAAGGGGCCAGGGTCTCAGTGGCTTTTCATCCTTCCCCGGCCTGTTCTGTTTTGCTTGCTGTTGGAATGAGTGTGGCCCCCCACTAAGCATGAAGGAGCAGGGGCAGGGGGTGCACGGATTGCCACCCCGCCCCCACCCAGGGCTCTCCCAAGCCTGCTTTCGGGACTAGGAGCGTTGCACTAGGTGGTACACGGGGACCTCAGTCCGTGACACGTGCTGGGCCCGTGCCCAGGCGCCTGGGGCGTGGGACAGGCTGAGGGTATTTATTTTCCTGCCCCACTGCTGGCGGGGAGGTTGGGGGCTGCTGAGTCTGTTTTAGCATGTGTTTGGTTCTGGGGCCCTGCCTGCCCCCTCCTCTGGCTGCGACGGAACCCTTCTGGCCCTGCAGCTGGGAGCTGGGAGCTCCAGACCGCCCGTCACTGTCCCTGTCACCTCCCCCTTGCATCCTGTGTAATCATGTCTCGGGCCTCCTGAAGCCTACGCATAGAACATAAGTGACGAACATTAAATAGCAAAGAAAGACACAGAGTGCCGAGAGGTTTTCTGGGAGTCTCCGCCCAGCTGAGTTGTTCGGGGCTGCGTGTGTGTGGGGAACGCCAGGTGTGGCAGCCAGCATGGTGAGCGCTTGTCCTGTTTTTCCCTTCGCCAGACTGGAAAGTGGTCAGAGAAATCCAGCCAGCTCCCATGTGCAGCCAGGAGGTTCGCTTTAGTGGGAGCGGAAAGAAGCGGGGGCCCTTGGCCCCAAGATCTTGGAGAGGGAAAGTAGAAACCGTCATGAGGAAGCTGGCCAGCTGTGAACTTGACCAGATGTCAGGAGTGAAACTGACCACAGGGGACCCTGAGGTTTGCTAGGAGAGCCAGGTCATGACCCCACAGCTCCCAGCCACCCACACGGCCACACATGCGCACGCACACACACACAGACTGGCTCCAGATGGCCAGCAGGAGGCCGGCTAGTGGGCTGGCCTGGTATCAGGCAGACCCCCCCCGCCCCAGCTCTGGTGAGCAGGTCCCAACCCCAGCTTCTCTCTGCTGCCTAGGGGCCCTGACCTGACCTGGGAGCTGCTGGGGGCTGCTACCCCTCTCCGAGGCCAGCTGGGTAGGTGACAGGAGCTGCTGGGGCCCTGATGGTGCTGGCCCAGGGGATGGCCGGGCTTCCAGAAGGAGTCAGAAGCCTTCTCGACTCGCATCCAGGGAGATGGGCCAGCAGGACCACCAGGAGTCCCACAAGGGGTGTGGGGGCTTTTCATTTCCCCCAACCCACACGCACACAGGCTGGTGGTGCGCAAGGCCCCGTCGTGCGGGGAGGAGGGCCTTGGAGGAGGCCGGCGGGATGATTACCATATTAGGACAGGGGCCTGGGAGATGGCACAGGCTGCCTCTGACTGGAAGGTGCCTCCTGTCTGATGATGGGGACGGCCACAGCTCCAGGGTGTTCCTCATCTGATGAGAGGCAGAACCCCTGTCCTGGGGCACCCACACCCTGGCTCTGAAGAAGAAATGCAGTCTCCAGTCTGGCACGGAGTCCACAATGGTGCCCGCTTCCCTCCCCCTGTGGACTTGGGATCTCACTGTGTTGTCCACACTGGCCTCAAACTCCTGGGCTCAGTGCTCGTGTTTAACGCTTCTGAATAGCTGGATGACAGGTGTGCACCGCCGTGCTGGATTGGGTGTGTGTGTGCTGCGCTGTTTTCAGAGAGGGCTTCCCTGTGTATTCCAGGCTGGCCTTGAACTCTCAGTGATCCTCCTGCCTCAGCCTCCTGAGTGCTGAGATTACAGGGGTGCACCCCATGCCTGGTTTGCAAATGTGCACATTGGTTTGTTTGTTTTTTGTGGTGCTGGGGAACAAACCTAAGGCCTTGCACAGGCCAGGCAAGCACTCTGTCACAGAGCCACACCCCTGACCCCACGTGGGGCCAGGAGTTTGTGGGGGTCCCAGGGGTCAGGGAAAGGCCACAGAAGCTGAGCCCTAAGGGCTGCAAATTAACTGACTGAGGGAAGAGTGTTTGTGGCCTGAAGTTGGGTTCAGGGGGCGGGGCAGAGCCAGCCTGGGGAGGCTCTGGGTCTGGAAGCCAGCAGGGTGGGTGGGAGGCGCAGGAGGCCCGGGTCAGGCCTTGTGAGGAGTCTGGCGGAGGGGTCTGGACAGCGTCCTTGGACTCTGGGAACCCGGGAGGAGGGGCTGGAGCTGCCAGCCTGGGTTTTGTTTTGTTTGTTTCTGGTGTTAAACCCATGTCCTTTGCTCTAGCACTGGGCCACACTCCCAGGTGCCAGGTTATAGTTTAGGAAGCATTCAGGAGGCCGGAGGTGACCGCAGCTGGCCCAGCACTGTCTGGGGGGATGGGCACAAATCCCTCTGCACTGCAGACACACCCTCTCTGCCTCCTTGGTCTCACCTCCATCCTCCCGCCGGATTCACTGCCGGGGAGTTTCCTAGCCTTTCTCACTTATCAGAGAACTGGGTGTGACACACTCAGAGATCCCCCAACCAGCCTGCTCTCGAAGCTCCCAGATGTTCCAGTCCTTCTACCACAGGACATTTTCACCTGCTGCCCCTCTGTCTGGCACCCTCTTTTCCAGCCAGGTTGCCTCATACCAGAGCTTCCTTGGGAAAAACCCAGAGTTTCCAAATCAGGCTTCCGGACCGCAGCTACTGCCGCGTTCCCTCCCGACCCTCCCTCTCTGTAAGCAGGCGCCCCTCTGAGTGATTGGTTTCCGCAAACTCCAGGGAACCAGGGGTACACTCTGGGTTTGCTCACCTCTCTGACCCTCAGCCCCTCAGGAGCTGCCACAGAGCTGGCACGTGACAGGATCAGCGCTGCCCGACAGGGAGATGACAAGGGATGGATGCCTGGGCGACTTCGAGCCATTTAGTAATGACATCGCACATGATCAAAAAAAGCAACAGGCAAACTTCCTAGTAGATTTAGCCTAATCTAAAGAACCGCTCCCACATGGAATCGGTATTTTGAAATTACTATTGAACTGCTTTAGATAGTTTGTCCTGCTCAGTTGTCTAAACGCTACGTGTTTTCTTCTTACGTTGGACTTGTCACATTTCAGGGGCGCAGAAGCGGAGACGGCTGTGGCCGCCACACTGGGCAGTGGGGCTGTAAGGATTCACTTGTCCTGAGCACCCGGGGAGTCTCCTGCTTCCTCCCGTGTCAAAGGTGTCCTCGGGCACCCTGCCCCTGCCATCCCCTGGTGTCGGCCCCACCTCTCTACCAAGGCCAGGGAGCTATGCCAGCATGGGGCAGTGTGGGCGGCTCTGCACCCACGCCCCGCCCCCGGGAAGAAGGGGCTGGCCGGCACTGGAGGTCAAGGGGTGCCATCTCCCATGGTGCTCTGGGCTGGGGTCTGCAGACCATATGCCCGGGAGAGGCTGCTCTTCAGACAATGCAAAGCAGAGCCCTCCACTGCTGGGTGGCAGCTGGTAGGCAGAAGGCCAGGGGAGCAGGCCAGGCCCCAGGCATCTGGCTGCAGTGGATCTGAGGCCAGGAAGTCTCCCTCTTCGGCCTCCTGTTGCCTGCTCCTGCCAGCGGCCCTGCCCTCCGGCTGACCGGTCTTGGCTGCACCATACTGTCCTCTGTGATCCTCCTGCCTGGACCGGACCCACACTGGGCCAGTGCAAGGCCTGCCCAGGTTCCATGGCCCTCCTCAGCCCACAGGCAGAGTGAGTCCTCCAGGACCCGAAGTTAGGGGTTCCCACAGTCACCCCCATTTCCCAGGATGCTTCGGCAGAGCTATCTACCTCTTCCAGCCCACAACCATCCCAGCGCAGGGCCAGCGGCCTTTCCCAAAGGCTGCAGCACAGAGGAGCGGCGAGGAGCATTCCAGCCCTCACCCTCCGTATCTCCCGGGACGCTCGGCGCTGGCCTCTTCCCACAGCATCCAGGCACTTCCCAGCCCTGGTGCTCCTTTCCCGGCAATCCCCGCTCCAGCTGCTTCCAGCAACATTCTCCAAGGGCTCCCGGGAGAGGTGGGTCCAGGTCTCCTCCCTGGGCCGGATGGGCTCCCTTTGGAAAAGTCCAGGAGCCTCTGCACCCTCCTCCCGTATTCTAGTGACTCATGGATTTTCCAGGGACTTTCTGAATCAGCCAACAGGGCCTGGAGCCCCCTGAGAAGCCCTTGGCTTGGGGCTCAGCATCCATCTTTGGGGCCCCCAGCAGCAGCCCAGATGGTTCTCATTCTAGTCCTGCAGCCCCTGGGGTGCCAGCACCGCACACAGGATGTGAAGGCCAGGACACAGGGCCCCGGCTTCTATTCATCAATGCTGGAGCCGAGGACGGCCACCCGTGGCCTTCCGGAAGATGGTGCGGGTAGCTGGAAGCCGGCCACCTGGGAGCCCCCTCCTCCTTGCCTTCACTCGTCAGGCGCCTTTGTGCTGCACCTGGGTGTGGGGGACCCAACCCAGGGTGGTTTAGCGAATTTTTTACACCTCAGAAGTGGGAAGTCCAGTCAGGCATGGTGGTGCATACATGTAATCCCATCACTCAGGAGGCTGAGGCAGGAGAATTGCTGGGAGTTTGAGGCCAACCTGGGTTATGTAGTGAGTTCAGGGCTAGCCTCAATTGCACAGTGACACCTTATCTCAAAAAACAACAGCAAAAAAAGGGCTGGTGTTTAGTTCAGCAGCACAAGCACCTACCTGGCAAGTACAAGGTCATGAATTCGATCCCCGGTACCCACCCCCCCAAAAAAAGAAGTGGGAGGGAGCCGGGCCTAGCAATACCTCCAGGACGTGTATTTCTTGCTTTTCCTCAAGTCCATTTGCTAACTGGACTTCTCCCTGTGGTGGAAGAGAATTTCAGGGCTTCAGGCTCAAGACCATGGGAAGGAGCCTACTTGGGCTCCGTCACCAGCCAAGGGCCGTCACCCCATCTGAAGCGAGAGGACTGAGAACGGGGGAAGTCGAGGTCAGGCTGCCGACAGAGGTCCCCAACACCAAAAACGTGGCCCTCATCCTGGCTCGACCTGGGGCTCCACCAGGAAACCTGAGAGTGATTTTCTGGTAGGAACCCCTGCGAAGCGTATGGGTTTTGGGGTCCAAGACCATCCAGGAGGTACTGGGCTTCCCAGGAGGAAGTCTTGGTGGCTGCAGGCACCCAAGACAGCTGTGCCGGAAGGCGCACAGGTTGATCGTTGGAGACTGGATAGGGTTTGGGGTGGAGGGATGGAAGAGTGGGGCACAGAGCTTCACACGAGGAACAGACTTTGACCCCCGTAAATGATCATGGGAACGGGCTGAAGAACTAGGCCTGGTTTGGCAAGGACTCTGTGAACTTAGGCTACATGCAGAGCTATTGAGATTGCCTGAGTCAGAGAATGTTCTGGAAGGACCTAGGGCTCAGGGGACCGGCTGTGCGGTGACCACCTCAGGAGGAGGCAGGGATGTGACCAAGGATGTGACTCGGGAAAGACTGAGCAGCGGGCCTGGGCCAGCACTGGCACCAGGCCCGGCGGGACCAGCATGGCTGAGGGCAGTCTGGGCACGCCCTGAGCGCCAGCCTTGGCAGCTGGGGTGGCGGAGCTGCTCACAGAAATGGGGTGCTCTGGAGGGGAGGGGGCTTCCGGGGAGACCAAGCACACCAGAGGTGGGGAGGCCTGCGGGCCGCACTGGGGGGAAGGCCAGGAGCGCCGGGCTGTCCCTGTCAGGGGCGCGGGGGATTCTAGGCCCAGGGCGGGACATGCCTGAACCATCTGCCGGCCTCTGGCCGAGGCCTCCGGGCATCAGGGGGGCCTGGATCCTGCAGCTCTGAGGAGCCCTAAGATGGGAGGCGGCCTGAGACCCAGGGCTGGGACGGCAGGGCCCGGGGAGATGAAGGTAGGAGGGTTGGGCGGGGGCCAGGCTGCCAAGCTGGGTGACCAGAGCTGCCACGCTCTCCCGGGGCTCCGCCATCTGTGCAGCTCCCCGGCCGGTGGAGGGGGCGCTGCCTTCGGGCCTGAGGATCTGGCTCCTCCTGTACTGCCCACACCCGTGTCACCGTCCTGACACAACAGCAAGCACCTCCTTCCCAGGCGTGCCGGGGACAGACAGGCAGAGACCGTCCCAGGGACAGTCAGGCAGAAACCGCCCCAGGGCTCTGTGTGGCTGCGCTCTGCCAGGAGCACCTCAGCCCCGCGCTCGCGCCCCAGCGCCGCCTCCCAGGGTGAGACAGGCAGGTGTCAGGAGCAGGACATCGCTGCCCGAGGCCAGCGCAGCACGGGGCACCTGCCACGCTCACATTAGGGTCATCACCGCAGCAGCCTGGGCACCGCGGTCTCCCATCTGGAGACGCACATGGGCTGGCAGGTGCCCAGAGGGTGCCCCATGCTCGGCAGGCTGGGGCCTGCTCACGCTTCCTGGGCAGCTGCCAGGAGGCCCTGGGGCTGGGCAAACCCAGCAGTGACTCAGGTGAGGGCGGGGGCGAGAGGGAAGCTGCCATCCCTGCCAGGCCGGGGCACCGCACCCTGCCAGCTGCCAGGGGCACAGGAGGGAACCAAGCAAGCTGGCAGTGCCACAGAAGCCTTCCCAGGGGACCCAAAGTGGAGTTGGTGCCCACAGAGCACAGGGGTGCAGCTGCCATCTGGGCCCGGGAGCCCCACTCTTCAGGCCTGCAGCAGGCAGGGGGTCACCGGCCCAGGGCACTGGCCTCAGGGTTGGGGAGAGGCCTGGGACCCTAGGGGGCCCTAGGAGACAGGGAGCCAACACAGATGCCTGTTAAGTGGGACCTGGAGACACAGCTTAGTGACCCCAGATGACATCTGTCCAGCACTTGCAAAGCACTGTCACAGTGAAGGCCCGTGCTGTCATCTGCTAGTCCCAGCAGAGAGGCCCCACTTGGGCCACTGTACAGATGAGGACTATGGGACCCATAGAATTGCCCCAGGACACCTGAGAGGAGGTGGCAAAGCCAAGCTGGGAGCCACACAACCCCCAGCACTTTCTCCTGTTCTCTGCCCCGGGCCAGGCTGGCTCTGGGAGGCTGAGGCAGGGACAGAGACAGAGGGGACCCGGGCAGCAGAGCCTAGGTGGGGGCTGGAACTCGGAGAAGGGACAGAGGGTGAAATAAAACCGACCCCACTTCCATTCTCCGGGGCCCCCTCCCCTGCCAGCATCCTGCAAAGGGCAGTGGGGACAGCCACGAGGCAAGGAGAAAGGGGAGCCCAGCTCGGAGCCGGGCACCTTAAGCTTGCCGTGGCCCCGGTACCCGCTCTGCTCTCCTCTCCTGTCCTCTGGTGCTGCTGTGAGCCCGGCTCAGAACCCTGCTGGCCGGGCCTGGGGTGGGGGCCACACAGCACGCCCTGGGGGTCCTGGGAACCCCTCACCTGGACTCCTGTAACCACCCTCACCTGCCTGCCTCTCTGCCCTCCAAACAGTTCTTCAGGACCCCTAACTCCTGTTTTTTGAGACAGGGTCTCGCTGTACGCTGGCCTGGAACTCACTTTGTAGCCCAGGTTGGTCTCCAACTCGCAATGATCCTCCTGCCTCAGCCTCCTGAGTGCTGGGATTATGGGCATGCACTACCATGCCTGGCACTCTGGCACCCACTTTTAGAATTCCAAACAAAAAAAAAAACCTGCCTTTAAGAGACAGGGCCCCCCGGGCTGGCCCCACGGGGTCCCTCCCAGAACTCCTCCCACCTTCCCTGGGGACGTAGCGTGGCCCTGTCACACCAGGGAACAGGACGTGGGCTTGATGGACACAGCAGTCCTGGACCCAAAGCTGGCGTCTGCTACTTGGTAGCACTGGGGCCCGGGGCAGGGTGGCCCGTAATCCTGTTCCCTCAATGGGGTGAAGCGAAATTCCCTTGGCAGTGCGGGAACACGAGTGTGAGGCTCCGCCTAGCCCACCCTGTCAGATTATGTTTATCGGCATAATTGTCTTCAATTACCCTGAGTCACTGTCCCTCCCAGCCTGGCTTTAGGGGCTGCCCTCCCGGTAACCACGCTTTGTCACGGGCCCTGCCCGCGGGCTGCGCTCCTGTCCCCAGTGCTCCTGAGAGCTTCGGGTCCCTCTGTCCCCACTCCCGGATCCTCCCTGGGTCTCCCACTGGCGCGGCCTCTGGGACCCAAGTAGAAAGGATCCTGCCCGACTCGGGTTTCAGATCCTGTGCTGTGTCACTGTCTCCGCCCCATGGCGCCCGCAGTGCCCCGGCCGGGCAGCACAGAAGCCAGGGATGCTGGTCACAGGGAGCTCAGCCCGGTCCCCCACCCCGGGCCCCAGGTCCCTGTCTCTGTAACCTTCACACACTGGCTCCGGGGCCTCTGGCTCCTGCACTGCCTCTCAAGGACGGGCCAGGCTCGCCGGAGGGCAGAGCCAGAGAACCAAGGCAGGGACCAGCCCGTGACTTAATCTGGCTTGACACGGCTTGGCAAAAGCCACCCTCCACGGTCCCTCAGGCTCTGGCGACGCCGACCATTTGCCCGTCCCCCACACCTGGCTGATGTGGAGCAGGAGGAGCCACCCGCAGGCACCCATGTGTGACAGAGACAGGCCCAGGCCTCGGGCTGGGGATGGGGAGGGTGGGGGAGGGCGGCTGCCGGGAGGCTGCAGCTGATGCGTGAGGGAGGGCAGCGCCTGGCACCTGTCTGCCTCCCTGCGGCTCCCCCGGGTGCATCCACTGTGACCCCTGTCAGGTTCCCACGGAGACCCCTGAGCTTCACCTAGACAGCAAATCCCTTGAAGACAAAGAACGGGCACAGTGCTGGGGCTGATGGGCCACTGTCAACCATCACCCCATTGTGCTGAGGGGAATTGCGGGTCCCAGAGGCCCAGCCACCCTCCCTCTTGAGGTCACAGCACGGGTGCACAGCAGAGGTGGGGCACTTACTTGAGAATGTGGGCTCCCCAAGGCGGTCGGTCCACTGGGTCTGTGACTACTGCTCCCACAGACTCAACCCACTACGGATTAAAAATATTGTTTAAAAAATTATGTCAGATCTCGGTACCAAGAAAAAAATTATGTCAGATGTAGTGGTGCACACGTGTAATTTCAGCACTCAGGAAGCTGAGGCAGGAGTATCCCTGTAAGTCTGAGGTCAGCCTGGGCTACACAATGAGTTCAAGGCCAGCCTGGACTACCTAGTGAGACCCTGTCTCAAAAAATAAAAAAGTAAGTGAATGAATGAATGAATTGTGCCTGTACTAAACAGCTAGATTCTTTTCCTTCTCATTCCCTGGAGAATGCAGTGTAATGACCATTCTCAGCTTATCTACAGTGTACTGGGTGCTTTGAGGAAACTGGAGACGATTTAGAGTGTCGGGGGAATGAGGTGGGTTCTATGCTACCACCATAGGGGACCCGAGGACCCTGGTTCTGGGGTCCGATCCTCTGTGCCCACCCAAGGGGCCCTGGCCTCCGTCTCTTCTCACAATCCCTTGTGCATGGGGACAGGTGTCTCAGAGGCAAACAAGCCACAAAGGTCCAGCTAGTTCCGGAGGACACTGGGGTGACGAATGGGCTTCCCCACCCACGTGTGCAACCCAGCTCTCAGCTGGGACCCCCCATTCCTGAGCGGAGCCCCGCAGCTACTGACCAGCCTGGTCTCTCTCCTGGAGTAGCGGCAGCCCCCTGCCTCCCATCTTCTCTGGCTGCCTCCTGGTCCTGCAGAGAGGGAGACCCCAGCTCGGGTTGGGGTGCAGCCTGGAAGGGCTCAGGACTCTTTCTCGTAGAAACTAGCAAAGCTCCGAGCAGGGCCTGATAGCACACACCTGTAATAATCCCAGCACTGGAGGACGCTGAGGCAGGAGGATGCGAAGTTTGAGCCCAGCCTGGACAGTTCAGTGGCTTAGATAGACCCTGTCTCAAAATACAAAATAAGTTAGCGCCGGGGACGTAACTTTACTGCAGAGGACCTGGGTCAATCCAAGCACTGAACTGCCAAAAAAAAAAAAAAAAAAAAAAAACCAACTCTGTACCCTTCCCGTCTACCTTAGGTCTAGCCTCTCTATTTACAGAAGACAAAAATTAAGTGGAACAACTTTTCAGGGCCCCCAGAGTGACGGGAAAGGCCGATGTTGCCCCTGGTCAGCCCCCGTCTGATGGTGTAAACAGGTCACCTGCAGAGGCAGGGAGAAAGTGGGGGCGCAGGCAGGGGCTTGGGGTAGCGGCTGGCGGGGAGAAGGAGCGGAGGGGCAGACTTGTGGCCCAGAAGGGCCTGGGGGAGGAGGGAGGCCTGCGTGGGTGGGGTGTGGCTGCCGGCCAGGCCCGCCCGGAATAGGGGCTGGGGTGGGGGCAGGGACCCTGCACGGGGGCCCAGATCCTGGACCTGGCTCCAGCGGAGAAACCTTAGCCTGCGGGCCCTCCCCCTTCCCATCCCCTGGTGCTGAAAAGCCCACGACATTTACGACTCCAGGAGGGTAAAGAGCCTGAGAAAAGAATGGCAGACCATATGGATCTGTTTCCTGGGTTTAAAAAAATCCCCCTAATTAGGCCAGGAAAAGCCATCGGCCTCGGCTTGTCTCGAGGTCCCTGGATTCAATTACTGCCCGACCCCCCCAGCTTGCGCGGCGGCTGGGTCTTTCCACCCCCTCCACGCGCAGGGGTCAGGGGTGGGTCCCCGAGAAGGGGTGACCTGAAACAGGGTGGGGACCCGGAGCCGGGCTGTGCAGGGAGGAGAGGACCAGCTTCTGCATCCGTTTCTGATGACCTCCTTGTTGACCCCTGGTGGCCGTGGGGTGCGCCCCGGCGGTCCCTGTGTCCTGGCAGACGAAGTCCTCAGGACCGGACCTCCTAAATGGCCTCCTCCCTTTGCCAGGAAAAACTTGACCCTGGACAAAAACCCGACCGCCCAACAGGCCGAGGAGGGGGGTTACGGGCCTTGCCAATCCCCTCTCCAGTTTTCTAATAGTGTAACACGTTTTCTCCGAGAAGTTGAGGTCACCCATGAAAAGCCCCTTCCTCCTTCCACCTGCGCGGGGCCCCCGGTCTATAAACACCCCCCTCCCCTCACCCCATAAACACCTTCCTGGCCCAGCACCTCTCAGACTTCTGCCTTCCCCTTGGCTGCTGAGCTCAGGTTCTGGGAAAGAGGTTCACCCTGGTCCCTCTCAGCCACCACCAACAGCACCCAGCTCCTTCCAGCCTCCCCTACTCCCTCCTATGGGACCCAGGGTGGCCCCCAAGCCTCGGGGTCCCAGTGCCCTGCACTCTGGGTTGCCTGAGTACTGGGGCCTCCTTTGGAGCCACCGGGACACAGTCACCTGTCACCTGCATGGCCTCCTCGGCCTTCTGCTCCTGCCTGGCCGGGAAGTGCACCCCGTATTTCCCGCCTACTGCCTGCCTACCATGTGGCCCAAATCCCCCGTTTCCTCTTGCGTGCTCTGCTGACCTCCCAAACCCCATGGCTCCACAGCCGTGAGGATTCATCCCTTATCTCCGTCGCTGCCCTCGGAGCTCTGTCATTGTTTTAACAAACTTTATCTTCGCAGGACAGTTTTAGGGTCACGGCAACACCGAGCAGGAAGGGGAAAGAGTTCACATGCGCCGTCCCCTCACCCAAGCACCCCCGTCCTGACGACAGCCCGAGCGAGCGAGCCACAGTGGGGCCTTTCATGTAGGTCACGGACCTGCACCGATACTTCATCGGCCCCTAAAGGCCCATAATTAGCATTAACGTCACTCCGGGCTCCGCACTCCCTCTGGATTTTGACAGCTCCATCACCAAATGCGGTGTCCAGCGGCGTGGTAGCCTTCAGAATCATTTCACTGCCACCCGAATCCTTTTATCCTATTCATCTCTCCCTCCCCCGACCCCTGGTGACCACAGACCCCTTTTCTGCCCCCATGGTCTTGTTTTTCCAGAATGTCACATAATGGAATCAGATACTAGGCAGCCCTTGCAGATGGGCTTCTGTCCCTTCATAATATGCCTTTATGGCTCTCCTGTGTCTTGTTGTAGCATGGCAGTTTCTTTCTTGCTTACTTGCTTGCTTTTTCAGCAGTGAGTAGTATTCCACCATCTGGATGCATCATAGTTTACTCACTCACCCACTGAGACACCTCCATTGCTTCCAAGTTTAGACAGCTGTGAAAAGAAGAGCTGGGAACCTCCACGCACGGGCTTTTGGGTAAACTTGAGTTCACTGGGTGTCTTAGTTACTTATTCTCATGGCTGAGACAAAATACCCGACACCCGCAAGGGAAGGGAGGAAAGATTTATTTAGTTCACCCTTTGTAGAGGTTTCAGGCTGACTCCAAGGCACGGTGGCACTGCAGACGGGCATTGCGGAGGAGAAACAGTCCATGGCAGGCAGGGGACAGCAGCAGGCGACCAACTGCAAGTTACTGGCAGCCTCTGTCTCTCTTATGCTGTAGTGAATCCAGGCTACCTGCCCTGAGGGAAGACCCTTAATCCCTGTGTTGCACCGTAAACCCACCGGTCACGCGGTGGGGCTTTTTCAGAGGTGGCTGAATCGCATGACCACATGAGGCTTTGGGGGTCATCTAGACACAAGCCATAACATGAATAAATACCCAGGAGTACGCTTGCTGGGTCATATGGCAAGAGTACGTTTAGCTGTGTAAGATCCTGCCAGGCTGTCTTCAGAAGCACTGGTACTCGTTTTACATCTCGGCATAAGGGACAAGAGTGCCCGTTGCTCCTTATCTTTACCAACACTTGGTGGGGTCAGCGTTTGGGATTTGGGCTGGCTGAGGGTAGCAGGGACGTCTCATTGTTTTAACTCGCAGTTCCCTAATGACGTGATGACAATCCTGTCCCAGGGGTGCTTTGGGTGTTCTGTATGACAGTCCTTCACTAGATGTGGCTCCCATGTGTCCGCTTCAGGTTTGCCTTTTCTCTTCATGTTCTTGACACTATCTTTTACGGGCAGAAGTGTTTAGTTTTCAGGGCCTGGGAGGAGAAACAAGCCAGTTCACCCTTCCTATGAGCCAGTGACTACCATACGGGGCTGGGAAGAGACACAAGTAGCCAGGTGGCCCTTCCACGGAGCCAGCCAGCGCTTGGGCTGGGAGACAAGAAACATCCCCCACCCCATAAGCAACCAGCGAATTCAGAGGGGCACAGGCTGAGTTGATAGCAACTGAGGTACAAAAACAACTTAATGCTTCTATTGTTTGACTGACTTTGCAGGACTAAGGCCAGTAGTCTGAGCATCTATTTAGAGGGTAACAGTCTGCAATATAGCAACTACGGGGGAATGTCCTTCTGTCTTGTTTTTGAAATCCAATATTGTTCTATTTTGTTTTGTTCTGTTTTGTTGTTTTGACTTATTCAACGTTCCTTTTTTCTCAAATCCATTTTATTTCAAAGAGAATAAAAAAGAAAACAAAGCAACACAAAATTACAAAACACTCAGTGTTCTGTGTTGACTGGTTTTATTCTGTTCTGTTTTGTTTGATTTCATGGTGTCTGGTAAAGTTATGGGCAGCAATTTTGAAGGTGACCAAAGGCATTACAGTAGCCATTGCTGATTCCTATTATCCTGTTTGATGTCCCGTGTCACTTTCACTGTTTTGTTTTGATTGGCTTTATTCTGCCCTGTTTTGATTGGTTTTATTCTCTTTAAAATAAAATTTAAACAACCAGACGTGTTCAGTTTTAAAGAAGTTCCGCTGATCTGGTACCAGTACTTGGGTGCGGTATCTAAAGCTCATTTCCATACCCAGGGTCAGTTTGATTTCCCTTCCACTTTCTCAAGTTTCTCAGTGGTGAGTGCGATGTTAGTTGTGGGTGTTTTGTAGCTGTCCTTTATCAAGTTAAGAGAATTCCTCCCTAGCCTTAGTTTTCTAAGAGTGTTTTGTTGTGAATGGATGTTGGATTTGACCAAATGTTTCTTCTGCCTTTGTTGATGTCACGGGTTACGCGAACTGATTTTTAAATGTGAAATCCATCTTGCAGCCCTGGAATAAACCCTACTACATTGCTCGGGTGTAATTTTTTTCATACATAGTTTTCCATTTGATAATACGCTGAGGATCCTCTGCTCTGCGTGCATGAGAGATACGGGTGCACACTTGTCTTTTCTTGTGTTGGCTGTGTTGGGTTTTGGAATTAGGCAATGCTGGCCTCTTAGAATGAACACAGGCTTAAAATCCTGGCTGCCGCCTCTCTCCTACCTGTAACTACAAACCAAATGGTAACTGTGTTCGGCGGCCTTCCTTCCAAGGGGGCTGAGGGCTTGGAAGCTGGATTTGGAAAAGCTCAAACAGGTTTCCCATCCCTGCCTCTCGAGAGCTCTGTGTTCCTCAGCCACGCTCTGAGCGCGTCCCTCTCGGCTGCTTCTCCTGCGGAAGGATGGGTGCTGGGTGTTGATGGTCTTGCTGTGACCCTCCGCGGCCCTGGGCTCCGCAGTGGGTGACATTCACAGAGTCAAATCCTGCTTTTTCTTCATTTATTTTTCACGAGGCTCAACTTTTCGATGAATGACAGAAGCTGTGTCTACGGTGACAGCCTAGAAGGTAAACTTTAGTGACTTGGTGTCAGAAGCTCAGCTCTAAGGGGGTGGCAGGTGAAAGGCGGGACTTGTGGCTTCCCCCGCGAGGTGGGCTGAACAGGAAACAGCGGTTCTGAGGTGCAGTGCTGGAGGTCGTGAGGGTGAAAACCAGACGGTCCGAGGAGGGAGGAAGGACCCGGGTTCTGGGGGACAGGAGAGGTGACTGTGATGAGAACTGCAGACTCGTCAGTCTTGAAAGGCTGCTCTCAATAATGTCCCAAGGTGGCAAATCAGGGGAAGCAAGAAATAAAATACTCCTGGAGAGCAGTATAAACATTTGAGACAAGAAGGCAATCATCAGAATATCTAAAAATAAAGGTGAGTTATGGAGAGATGGGCCTCCACTTGAGAAATTTTTTACTCTGTTCCTTCTGGGCTATTTATTTTTCTAGCCAAATGCATTTTACTTATTTATTTATATTCTTTGAGACAAGGTCTTGCGCTATGGCTGAGGCTGGTCTTGAATGTAACGCGTATCCCCAGGCTGGCCTTGAACTTGTGACGATTCTCCTGCCTCAGCCTCCAGGTTCTGGGATCATAGGTGTGTGTACCACAACTGGCCTCCAAATGCATTTATTACATAATTTTAAAAGTATTTAAATAAATTGTTTTAAGTGGAAGCTTCAACAGGAGGACTTTCTGAGCTGTCTTAAGATATGCTTCATTTACTGATGAATGTAATGAACTGCACTTATTTGAAGTAGGCAGTTTGATTCTTTTTTTGGTTTTGTTTTTTGGTGCTAGACATTGAACCCAAAGCCTTGCGCATGCCAGGCAGGTGCCGCCCACTGAACCGCACTGTATTCCTCCGGTTTGATGATGATGACATCTGAATATACCTGTGAGATTCACCACAATCAGGGTAACAAATAAATTCGTCACCCCAACAGTTTTTCGATGCTTTCTAGTGCTTCCCCTCCCGAGCCCACTGAGCTGATCTGTGTCACTAGGGATTAGGTTCTGTTCCCTAAAATTTTGTGTGATTGAGCCAGGTGCGGTGATGCACACCCAGCACTCAGGAGGCTGAGGAGGGAGGGTCCTGGGAGTTCAAAACCAGCCTGAACTACATAGCAACACCCTGACTCAAAGCAAAACAACTACAGCAAAACCCATAGCATTCTATATGATTGAATAATTTACCATATACTTCTTTTTAATCTCGCTTCTTTTACTCTGCACAATTATTTAGAGGTTCATCCATGCCGTTGCTTTTTTACTGTTGAATAGTAGTCCACGGTATGCATGATCGTTAATCATACTGTGTCGGTTTGACTCGAATATGAACCACTTTGCAGACTTGTAAAGCCCTGAGTATGTCTGTGAATGACGCCCACCCCAGGTGAGGGTGGCACCAGCTAATACGCGTCTAACCTGGGTGGTGCACTCCTGTAATCCCAGCACTCGGGAGGCTGAGGCAGGAGGATCACTGAAAATTCAAGACCAGCCTGGGCTACAAAGTGAGCCCTAGTTCAGCCTGAACTGCATAGTGAGACCCTATCTCAAAAAGACGAGAGAGAGAGAGAGAGAAGGAAGGAAACCCTCCTTTCTTCTTTGGAAGTGTCCTGGCCTTCACTGTAGCCTCGGAAGTGGGTCAGCACTTTCTCCGGGCTTCCCACACAGGCTTGCTGCCTTCGAGACTCACACCAGGACCCTGCAGGGGGCTTCCTGGCTCCCTCCTTCCTCCGCTGCCGGTGCCCTGGCTGCCCACGGATTCTCTCCCGGACTGTGAGCCTGCCTAATAAGCCCCTGGATAATGATGATTAAACCTGTATTTTACATGGATTTGTCCCTCTGATTCTGTCCCAACTAACCTGATTCGGCGACACTGCTGCTCGCTCACTCCCTCACTGGTCCATGGGTGAGACTTTCCTGCTACACTGCTACCAACGTCTGTATTAAGTCTTCTGAGGGGCGTGTGTTTTCCTTTGGATGGACACTTAGGAATGGGGTGTCTGGGCCAGAATAGAAATGTGTTTAACTTTTAAGAAAACACCCAGCTGTTTTTGCTCCATTTTTTACCCCACCCCAACAGCGCGCGAGAGCCCCAGTTTCTCCATGCTTTTTGCCAAGACTTAGTACAGTGAGTTTCTTTATTTTAGCCGTTCACCACCCGTAGTGGTGTCTCATTGTCTGTTTCTTGTTTTTCGTTTTTGGCACCAGTGATCAAACTCATGACCTTGCACTTGCCAGGCAGGAGCTTGTGCTGCTGAGTTAAATTCCCGGCCCTGTTGTCGTTTTAATTTGCATTTTCCTAGGGGCTGATGGCGCCCAGCATCTCTTCACCCGATTCCTTTGCCATCTGTGTGTTTTCCTCAGTAAAGCGTCGGTTCGAGCCTCTTGCCCACTGCGTGTGCGTGTGTGTGCACTGTGCATGCGTGTGTGTGCACCGCGGCTCGAACCTGGGCCTCACCGTGTTAGGTGAGCTACGCCCCAGCCCATTTCCCCCCAGTAACCATGGTTTTTTTCTTCTTCAAAATTAAAGAATGCAAAGGGGAATAAAAAGAATTGAGATGTGTTATGTCCATGCTACCTACTCCGCACTGAATGGAATCATTCTTTACTGTAAACATGCACTACTACAAATTATCTCTAGGGGTGCTGGGAAAACAGGCAGCCAGCTCACCCCTCTGGTGGGCAGCTGTGAGCCTACCAGGGCGCGGGCTAAGAATCAAACATCCACCACCACCACCACCCCCACTAGCAGGTGAGAGTCGGAGATCTGAGCGTGTCCTGCGAGTTTGACTATAGGCGATATAGCAAATAAGAGAGATTTTCTTCTGCCATCTCTTTGAAGGCAAATATTTTTATCTCTGTTTTGCTCTGTTCTGATTAATGGTATTGCTCTATTCAATATTCTTTTTTTTTTTTTTTTTTGGTACCGGGCATTGAACTCACAACCTTATGCTTGCCAGGCAGGCACTTAAGCCACTGAGCTAAATCCCCAGCCCAATATTCTGTTTTAATAATTTCAGTATTTCCTTTGATTTTGCTGTACCTGATTGAAAGAACAACTATTGTGAAGAAAACCAGATGTACTATTGTACCTATTGCTGTTGTCCCGGTGGCCTGCTGTGAGGTTCTGTGCCAATTTCACTGCACTGCCTCAGTTGGCTACGTCCTGTCTTGTTGTGCTGTATTTTACTACCTTCAAAATAAAATAAATAAATAAATAAATAAAATAAAGTTAAAGACAGTAAATAACAACAACAACAGATCAGTAAAGTACTGAGCAACCTGAAACATGATATAACTAAACAGATAATGGACTTAAAAAGCAAAAGGAGGAAAAGCAAGTGCTCTAAGGGATAGAACTGCATGTATATTTCAGGGTGTAGGATGGATAATTATGTTGCTACGTTTTTGTTGGATCAGAGAACAGAACTATCTGCAGCCTCACTATTTGAATGTCCACTTTGTATGCTCTAATTTTGTAACTTGAACAACTACATCCAAGAAGACAATATGTAATATATCAACTAGTGATTTCTTACTGTTTATTTTTTTTGAACTTCTGTATTGTTTCTACCCTTTTTTCTGTTTTGCTTTTTTTCTCTTTAAATAAAGTTTTTTAAAAAATTATCTTTCAGTTTTAATTTTTATTTTATTTTCTCTCTGCTTTGGTAAGGTATAATTGAAAAATGAAAACTGCATTCACAGTGTACAGCAGTGATGATGCGTGTACACACAGTTAAATTATTAGATCGGTTAACTTGTGGGATGTTTGTCACACTGTTGTGTTTTTCGTTTTATTTTGTTTTTGTTTTGTCTTTTTGAGACAGGGTCTTGCTATGCAGTTCAGGCTGGCCTTGAACTCACTATGTAGCTGAAACTGGCCTCGAACTGGCAGTGATCCTCCTGCCTCAGCCTCCTGAGGGCTGGGATGACAGGTGTGCACCACCACGCCTGGCTTACTGTTGTGTTTCGAGAATTCCTTCTATTTGTCTGGACACAAGTCCTTGATAAAATAGGTGCTGTTAAAATATTGTCTCTCATTCTGTAATCTCTCCCTTTTTAAAATAAGTTTTTCATTTTAGATATATGTTAGATTTATAGGTTACAAAGACAGTACTAAGAATTCCCATATAGCTCCCATCCAATTTCCTTAATAATAACATCCTACATTAATATTTTGCACTTGTCACAATTAATGAACTAATACTGGAACATTGACATTAAAGTCCATGCTTTGCCCAGATTTCCTTTTTTTTTTTTTTTTGGTCTTTTTGAAACAGAGTCTATGCAGTTCAGACTGGTCTTGAGCTCACAGCAATCCTCCTGCCTCAGCCTCCCAAGTGCTGGGATTACAGGCATGTGCCACCACGCCCAGCCTGATTTCCTTTGTTTATACCAAATGTTCTTTTCCAGCCCACCCCAGGGACCATGTTTTAGTGGCCTTGCCTCCCTGGGCCTCTTTGGCTGTGATGATTTCTTTGACCTCCCTGGCTTCTGGGCCCTGACAGCGCTGTGCAGTGCCGCTCTGTTGCTTGATGCAAGGCTCCATCTCTGGGCTTGGTCTGAGGTCCTCCTCACGACTGCACTTGGGCTTCGCGTTGGGGGCTGGATTCTGTCGCATCTCATGCAGGGTTAGCACTGTGACGCTGACCCGGGCGCCTGGCCGCGGCGTGCAGCAGGCGTTTCCATGGTGAGGAGCCTCCCTCCCCCTGGCAGCCTGTGCTCTGAGAAAGGCACCCGCCTCTGGGGAGGAGGGCTCCCAGCCCCCCTCGGTATCCATGGGAACGGGATCCAGGACGCCCCGAGCCTGCAGGTGCTCAGGTCCCTCGCACAGAACAGCAGGGGCCTGCACAGCCCCCCCCACTTCCGTCCTGAACGCTAAGTGCCCTGACCTGCCCCAGAGTGACCTGACGCTCCCGCCGCTTCTCTGAAAGAGCGCGCGCGCGTGTGTGTATGTGTGTGTGTGTGTGTGTGTGCGGCACAGACGCCGCTTTTGCCAGCATTTCCCACCTGCCCTTGGCGAGTCTGCGGAGGTGGAATCGCGGATTCACGTCTTATTCGGGATTCTTCCGCACCAGGGATTTGTCTGCCTCCCATTTATGTATTTGTTCCATTCATTATTTATAGCCTCATGAACTTACAGATATTTCATTTGTATGTGGCATTTAATTGCATTAATTAGTTAGTTAGTTAGGGACAGGGTCTTGCTATGGAGCTCAGGCGGGTCTTGAACTCACTATGTCACCCTGGCTGGCCTTGGATTTGCCGCAATCCTCCTGCCTCAGCCTCCCAGTGCTGGATTACAGGCGTGCACCACCACACCTAGCCGTCTTTTCATTTTCTTCAGTGTCTTTTGAAAAGAAGATTTTAGTTTATTTTGACAAACTCCAGTTTATCACCTTGCTGTGGCACCAGCCCTGTCCTCAGCTAAGCCCACACATATTCTGTCCTATGTTTTCTTCTAGAAGTTCTCTTAATCTTACATTTTACGTTTGGGTCCATGGGAAATTCTGAGTTAATTTCGGTACCTGGCTGAGAGACATGGGACACAGTTCACCTTTTGGCGTGGGTGGTCACGCAATTGTCCCGGCACCACTGCTGGGGGCTCCGCTGTCCCCTGACCAGTCTGTTCCCGTGCTCCTGTGGGTCTGTTTCTGGGTCTCCTATTCTGTTCCACCGATCTGTTTGTCTAACTTTACACCAATACCGCACTATCTCGATCACTGCAGTTTTAAAATAAGTCTTGAAATCACCCAGGGGCAGTGGTGCCTGCCTGTTATCCCAGCACTCTGGGAGGCTGAGGCAGGAGGCGGTGCCTGCAGCCCCGCCTGCTCTGCAATCCTCAAGAAGGTGAGGGAAGGAGAGAGGGCCCAGGACTCTGCCTGAGGCTCATGTCCCTGGGAAGGGCAGAAACGGAAGACAGAACCGGGTGCTCTGGGCGCTTCCCTCCAGGGTGCTGAGGCCTTGCCGGGTAGGCAGCTCAGCTCCGCAGTCCTGCAGTAGTCCTGGTCACTCTCAAGGTGTCAGGCCCCAGTGGGGATTCATTGTTGCACCCCGGAAGGTTCCTTAGGGGTGGGGAGAGGGTATCCGGGTGGTGCCACCTGGGAACTTGCTGAACATGCGGTGGGCTGGGGGTGTGGGTGGGACTCTTGCCTCTGACTCCAGGGTGGCCTGGGCCTCAGTTTACTGCTCTGTGTAATGGGCACCTTTGCATCTGGGAAGGTGGAGGGCTGGGAAATCTCAGTGCTCTGAGAGTCAGCCCGCTGGGCCCAGGCCCGAGGAAGACATGAGTGGACAGCAGAGCGGGCCTTGGCCAGGGCTTCTGTTGGCAGCCCTTTAAAGCCGCTCCTATCCCGGCTCCTTCCCGTGCCCAATCTTATCTCTGGGTGCCTGTCCCTGGATGGAGCTTCCCGCAGGGCACCCAGGGCCCCAAGCAAGAGGAGGGGGCAGATCAAAGGGCAGGCGCCCTGACAGAGGAACCTGAGCTGCCTCCTTTGTGTCCCGGAGGGGCCTGGACAGGACAGGACGGGAGCCCAGTCCAGCCTGGGCAGTGGGCGGGGGTCAGCAGGAAACCAAATCCGAGCATTCACTGTGGACAAAAGGAAGGGGCTGGCGAGGGGCTCCCCGAAAGCCCTGGGACACCTGGCTCGGGTTCTCTATGGGGACAGAAAGGACCCGAAGGAGCAGGGATGCAGGTGGAGCCCCCCGAGCCCCCCTCTGCTGACTCTGGGTTACTGAGGCCTGGAGGGGCCCAGAGGCAGCTCTGGGGAGGGCAGGGTGCCGGTGGCCCCTCATTCCTTCCTCCCCTACCCCGAGCTCCCCACCCCACCACCCCCACACCCCACCCCAGCCCTCCCGGGAAAGCAGCGCAGCCGCTTGGGCGTAACCTTACCCCGGGCTCCCCCACATCTGGAGGCCCAGCTGCTGACCGCCAGGCGGCTGTGGCCTCTTCCCCCCAGGAACGAGGGGAGCAGCTGTCTGCCCGGGGCTGTCTCGGCCTCAGGCGGCGCCGGCCTCCCAGGGGAGTGGGGGACCCGTGCGTCACCTGCCTCTATGGTCATTTGGGGCTGTGCAGTTGGTGCCAGAGTTGGAAGCAGGACAGGGTTAGCAAGATCCATCCCCAGCTGGCCTCAACTCAGGGACACCAGAGCTGGGACCCCAAATCCGGGCACCCCCAAGTCTCCTACTAGGACGAACTGGGTCCCACCAGACCAGCCTGGTGCTGGGGTTCGGTGGGAAAGCCCAGGGCAGGCAGGTGTGCCAGGAGACACCGCCATCTTTGCTCTCTGAGCCCCCAAACCTACCTCCGCAGCTGAGGGACAGATCCCCCAAACACGGCCCCTTACACCAACTGTGCCCCGCAGTTTCTGTGGGCCTGGGGTCCTCCGCTCAGTCTCACGGACTATGTCCCCTTCTGGAGTGAAGGGTCCCCGTCCCCTCACTGGCTGGGTGGCTGCTGGGACAATTCACTTCTGGCTCCAGAGGCCTGAGGTTCCGGTTTCCTCCGTCCACCTGCGGCCCTCGCCCACCACCACGGCTCTCTCCTAGCAGGAGCCTGGAATCAGGAAGGTCCTCAGTCCTTTTTTTAGAGCTCTGACCTGATTAAACCAGGTACCCCAGAGTTATCCCTTCTGACAGCTCAAAATCGCTGGGCTTGGTGGAACACGCCTGTCATCCCAGCACTCAGGAGGCTGAGGCAGGAGGATGGCCATGAGTTTGAGGCAGCCTGGGCTCCGTAGCAAGACCCTGCCTGTCTCAAAAACCAAAAACAGATCCAAGGGGAGTCCAGGAACAGCTGGAAGAGCCCAGCCTGGTGGGGTTTTGACGATGACCCAGGTGGAAGGAGGGGAAAGGGTGGGCCCGGGAAGGGGCGAATCTGGGGACAGTGTGGCTGTTGATTCTGGCTTCAGAGACGGGTCCAGAGAGCAGGTGGCGAGGGGCATCAGGAATGGGTGTTTGTGAGCGGGGAAAGGACATGATGAGATCTTGTCCCTGACCCCAAAAACCCTGCCTCCATCTCTAGGAAGGGAGCCTCGGGGGTCTCAGGGATGATCTGGGGTCACAGACAGGAGTCCAGTCACCTAGGAGGAAGAACAGGGTCTCCTTTGTTTTCTTTTTTTTTCTTTTATATTTGAGGCCGGGTCTCACACATAGTTCACCCTGGCCTTGAACTCACTGTGCAGCCCAGGGTGCCCTCAAACGCACAGCGATCCTCCTGCCTCAGCCTCCCGAGTGCTGGGAACACAAGTGTATACCACCACGCCTGACTACGAATGGGGTCTTTCAAGAGCAAAGAACTGGGTGTCTGAGCCAGTCTGCCACACCCCTGTGCTGTACAGGAGGCAACCCGGAAAGGAAGACAGAAAGCTCCCCCACCTGGGTGCTGAGCCTGAACACCCCCCAGGCCCGGGTTCTCAGCCTCTCCACAGGCGACAGCCACCCGGCTTTCAGCCAGCTTCCTTCCGCATGGCGTGGGGAACCCGGGGTGGCCGGGGGGTACCATGGCGCGTGCCAGACTGCGGGGGCTCCCGGGAGGCCGGCCCTGTAGCCCCAGCCCCCCACCCCGTCCTCTCACGGCTTTGTGCGGCGCCCTAGATGTGCTCCCTGCCTCACGCCAGACGCAGCCCCAGACAGCCAGGCAGCTGGCCGGCTCGCCTGTGGGGCAGCAGCCGGGAAGGGGCAGCGACGGGACAGGGAGGGGGACGAATCCTCAGACAAGCAGACTCGACCCCCACCCCAGCCCGAGCCTCCAGGGCCAGAGGTCTGAGTGCGCAGCCGGGCGGGGCGGCCTAGCGCCTCCCCCAGCCCAGTCCCCAGGAGTGTCCCCCACCGTGTGGCCCCTCCCCCGCCTGGGCACCGACCACGCCAGCCAGCTCCCCTGCTAGGCCGCAGGAGGCCCTTCCTCGATTCCAGCTCGCTGGCACATTTTTAAATTGTTTTGGAAACAAGGTCTCACTGCGTAACCCAGGCTGGTCTCACACTCACAGCCACCCTCCTGCCTCAGCCTCCCCAGGGCTGGAGTCACAGGCTTGCACCACCCCGCCTGGCTTCACTCACCTAAACAAGACACAGACCTTGCCCACAGTGTGCTGGGGTGCTGTCTGTCACCTGACCTTTGTCCTGTCACTCTCTGACTGCACTGCTGGTTCACTACGGAGACACCACTGTCCAGACCCCCCAGCCAGGGCCCCCCTGGATCTCCCAGGGGGCCCAGGAGAAGCGGCCCGGGCGGGGTCTGGGGGAACTTGGGCACCGTCACGTCCAAGGCCCCAGCCTGTGCCCCGGCGCCTGCCACCTCCCTACTCACCGCCCACGCCCAGGTCCCTGAGGTCCCCACCTCGCTGCTCCAAGATGACAGTGGCACGGCAGCTGTCCGTGTGGATTCCAGGGGGATGAAAGGAGGTGGCACCTGCTGTCACCTGGCAGCTGCTCAAGTGTCACCGGCTGGCATTAGGACCCCAAGCAGGTGCCAGGCACCCGCCAGGTGGTGGCGAAGTTGGGTCCTGACCCCGTGCTGTGGTTATTGAGGCTGAGCACAGGAGCCGATCGATCAGCAGACGAGACCACTGCAATGTGACAGGTGACAGAAGGACACCTGACGGGGCTGGCAGGAGGCGGCGGCAGCGGGGGAGGCAGGCATCCAGGGGGCAGCAGTGGCCCAGCTCTGCCGGGGGCGGGGAAAGATCCGGGCATGCGGGTGTCGGCCAGGACCTCGCAGCCCTGACGGTCGCTGGGGTCACACTGGGTGACAGCGCACAGGCAGGGGTCCCGTGCGCCTCCCCGAGGGCAGACGAGGAAGGACAGGGCCTGGGGCTGCTGGGGAGGCTGAGGCTGGGTGGTGGAGCGCGGGTGGGGGGGTAGCTCCATGGGACAGGTGACAAGTGCTCACCCAGGACAAGGAGCTGGCACAATGACCAGGGGCCATGGGAGCCATGGGGGGCTGAGGCCGGAAGTGGTTGTTCCTGTAGGTTTAGGGGGACCACTGGGGCTGCCAAGAAGGCAAGAAAGGGGTCCCCAGCCCAGGGAGGGAGCCCAGGGGGAGGGTGGCCGTGTGGAGGAGGAAAATCGCCGCCCCGTGGGAGGAGAAGGCCCGATTCCCCTCGGAAGAGGACTGTGGTCGCGTCCCCACACCCGGGCCCTGCTCTGGCCAGGAACGAGCTGGAGAAGCCTCTCGGAGACCCAGCCGGGAGGGACAGCCTGCCGGGAGGGACAGACGCACATCCCACCCACCACCACCACGAGGGCCGTGCTTGTGATTCATTAGAGGACAGGGGGACGGGGCTGCCCTGGACACCCCGGTTACCCATTTCCAGCCCCCAGACTGGCGGGACCCACAGAGGCAGCAGAGTGGGGACCTTCTGTGCTTTGCAGCCCTGACAGGGTTTTGTCCCAGGCCACTTCTGTCCCCAGGGACAGCGGGGACAGTCCCTCCCCTTGGGAGCTCCTGCCTCAGGGAGAGACCAGGCACACAGAGCCCAGAGCCGGGCAAGCACCAACCCCCCAGCCTGGGGCAGCTGCACCCCAAATGGACAAGCCCGGGCCTGAGAAGGGAGCGGGGCACAGTGGTGGCCCCAAAAGTCCATGCCAAGCTTCTTGGGTCCCCGCAGGCCCACGGGGCTCAGAGGGCCTTGAGGTGTCGGCAGCATGGGGGGGGGCTGCACTCTGAGTGCCAGCAAACCCCCCAGGGCCTGCCCGCAGGTCCCCAGGCCTTCCGTCTGCCCTTGATCCCTCGCCCTGGCGCCCCAACAACTGGGCCAGACCTGAGAGTGAGGCCGGGCCAGCTGTCGCTGTGACATTCATTCTCCGCGGTGGGGACGGGGGAGCCCCACCCCCTCCCCCATCTCCACCCGAGAATGAGGCTCT
Source organism: Hydrochoerus hydrochaeris (assembly GCA_004027455.1). NCBI lineage: Eukaryota > Metazoa > Chordata > Mammalia > Rodentia > Hydrochaeridae > Hydrochoerus > Hydrochoerus hydrochaeris. The sequence continues at coordinate 110,438 of PVLA01005096.1, read as the reverse complement.
GAGGCAGCTGGAAGCAGGGGCTCCTGGAAGCCATGGGGTCCCATGGGTTTGGAGTCTTAACTGCAAGCTGGAAGGGACCACGGGGACCAGGAACTGTGCTCACCCTAACCCTACTGTGCGCCACCTGAAGCTGCTCTGGGAGGATCGCAGACCAGGCCAGGAATAGGGAGTTTGCTCATTTGCACATCATTAATGTCTGATTTGCATATGTTTCTTGATTGGTCATTTTTAAGCAACCCTGGAGTTTGGTTCCGTCCCATTTGTCCCCCACCAAGGTCACCCCCTTGCCTTTGTGCTCCATGAACTCATCTCACCTTTGCACATGTTCCCCTAGCAAACTCCTATGTTTGCTTCAAAGCCCACCTCAAGCATCACCTCCTGTATGAACTATTTTTACTAGACAAAAGCAGTCCTTCTACAGTGCCTTCCTGGCAAGTTCAAGTTCTGAGTTCTAGTCCCTGTACCAAAAAACAATCAAAGAGCAATCAGTCATTCTTCACACTGCATCGGGGGTGTTGGGGAAGACAGTGGTGGCCCCTGTATTTTCCCACTGGTTCCTGGCCTCCACTCTCCATTCGTAGGGAAGAGCCAAGGACTTTGTTTAGATTATATTTTGTGTTTATTTTGGGTAAAGATTATGGGCCCTCGCCGGGTGTGGTGGTGCATCCCTGTAATCCCAGCACTCAGGAGGCTGAGGCAGGAGGATTGCTGTGAGTTCGAGGCCAGCCTGGGCTACACAGACTAAAATATTAAAATAAAACTCAGACCTGAAGCAGGCAGAGTCCTCCCCAGTACGCCCTCCGGTCTCCCGGACATGAGGTCAGTTTTGGGCAACACCAGATGTCCGGGACTCGCAGGCACGGCGTGGGGCGCGCGCTGCTCCTGACTCAGCGCTACCCTGGGCCTCTGGGGACGGAGCTGCCCCATGTCCTGACCCCGGACCTGACCGCACGGGGAGGGGAGACGGCCCCGGCCTTTGTGCGCACTGGCCCCTCGACCCTGGGGCCCCTCCCAGCGCGCTCGGTCGCCCCTAGCGGGGACTCTTTCCGCTCCTGGCCACACAGCGACAGCCAGGGCCACGCTGGTCTCCCCAGATCGCACTGCGCCCCTGGCCTTCTGGGGGGTGGGGCATCGCGTGGCAGGATTCTCCACTGTGGGTCTAGGGAGCTGGGGAAAGAGGACCCGCCTCGGGACAGGCGTCCCAGGGTGGGGACAGGCCTGCCCGCCAGGGTCCCCAGTGAGCGCTGCGCCCCGGGGTGGGGAGCAGGGGCCTGGGGAGCCTGAGCCCAGGCTGCCGCTGCCAGGACCCGCTGGACAGGACCAGGGCCCTTCCCGTGTCCCCGCTTCCGGGTCCCGGGAGGGGGCGCTGTTCCAAGCCTCTGGGACCCAGGGCGCCCCCGGGCGCCCCCACCCCCTACTCCGGCGCGGAGCTGGGACTGCGGTGCAGCGGCGCCCTCTGGCGGCCAGAGGCGGAGCTGCCCTTTCCGAGCCCTTTGATGCGAGCGGGGAAGGTGGGGGGCAGGACCCCGGTTCACTGCGAGTTTCCCCGCGTCCCAGGAGGCAGCGCCCTGAGGCCGCCATCCTAGATGGGGGAACCTTGGGGACTCCCTGTCGACCCCAACCTTATCGCTAGAAAAACTGAAGTCAATGGAGGAGCGAGCTTTGGGCCCAAAAGGCGCTAGGGGGCGGGGGGTGGGGTCCACCTGCACCCCAAATAAACCACGTGGAGCTGAAGCACGAACACGGCTTCCGCGGCTTCCTCCCTGCCTTCCATCCGTCCCTGCCCCTCCTCCCCCGTCTCTCACAATTCGGGGGGCTCCTGTCTCCCCGCCCCTCCCGGCCTCCTGGCCCCCAGCAACTCCGCTGCGCTCCCCACCCGCCAGCCTCTCCCCAAGCCTTCTACTCCTTGTTTGTTCCCAGGAAATGAAAACTTTAATCTCTTTCTTTTCGTTTTTTATTAACTTTATTGGATTCTTTTTAATTACAAACCACGGTACGAGGTGTCCTATGTAACCACTGAGACCCGAGGTGGGGAGGGAAGACCAAGTCCATCCTCCCTTCTCGGGGCTCAGAACCCGGGCTGTAGCCGCAAAAGGGGGCGCAGGGGGACCCTGGGGGGGGCATGGGCCCCCCCCAGGGTTCCCTGGCCACCGCCGGGGGCTCTGCCCGGGAGGGCTCTGAGGGGGGACATTTCAGCGGAGGCCCTGTAGAGGGCACTGCAGCCACCATAGGAGTTTGAACGTTACTTTAAGGCCACAAGAAAGCCACTGTGGGTCAGCAGGGGTCCTCTCTGATATGCGTGGCCCAAGGACATTCGGGTGTCCACTGGGTAGAGAGCAGACAGGGGCCAGGGCAAGGAGACAGATCGGGTGGGTGGGTGGCTGGCTGCGCAGACAGACAGACAGACAGACAGATCTCACACGTTGCTCTACCCTTGTTCCTTTTCCTTCCAGAACTTGCAGGTCCGACCCCAAAGGGCCAGACGGTCACGCTCTAGGTCGCAGCCCCAGCTGTTAATTCATTTTTTTTTTCCCAATCTGAAGGGTTAAAAAAATATATCACAAAAATGTAAGTGGCCAAAATAAAGGGGTGCTGGGTTATAACCCAAGGAGCGGCCGGGGGGACACATGACCGGACACGTTAGCGAGTGGGGAGGACCAAGGAAGCTGCCCTGCAGATGCCCACACGAGCAAGGGGACGTGTGACGGGGGGGACGCAGCTGCCGGCTTCCCGGTTGCGGGCTGCACAGGGCCACCACCTTCCAGAGGACACTGTGCGGAGCGGACGGCGACTTCATGGCCGAGAACGTGACGGCCTTCTTCAGCCAGCATCCAAGCTCAGCGCCAGCCGTCCCAGCCACCCGCCCGGGCCAGGCCGGCACTGTGACCTGAGGAGATGGCAGGGACCCTCTCCCAGCCCACGGGGAGCCAGGCGGGACCCCTCAGACTGTCAGGCCGCCCAAACCAACGGGCGTGTGGGACAAGCCACAGCCAAGCCGAGCCGCAGGGGACACAATGGCCGAGCGCAGTGAGGTGCCTGGAACAGGTCTCGGAACAGAAAGGGTCACTAGATTAGGAAAAAGACCTAAGAGAGACGAGTGACCTTGGCCTCGGGCCTCACCGTGCCAGCCACGGTGACAGAGACCCAGCCTGCTGCCGGCCGCTGAGATTGCGTTTTGTTTTTTCCCCATAAAAGTAGAACTCTTCTAAAAAATACAGCCCATTAATTTTTAAAAAACTACACGTCTCATCATTGTTCTAAAGTGTGTTTCCCGGCTCCCCACGAAGCGGCCCAGCGCCCCGCGCATCGCCTGGGATTGTTCCGCTGCTGCTGTTTTCATTTTCCTGTGTCTCTCGTTAGTTTCTCTCCTCTATTTTCAGGGGAAGATATTAATTATTTGTTACACATGTTGGAAATATTTTTCAGTCTATTTATCTCTTTGTTTAGGGAACATTAATTTTTCAAAACCAAATATTTCTGTGCTTCTTTCTCCCTTTTTATGGCTTCTCGAGTTTCTGGTTTGAGGGGGCTGCCTCCTAGGGCTCCCGGCTTACGGGGTGAGGCTTGGGGGGGGCGCACCTGTGAGCTCAGCTACGCGGGAGGCTGAGGCAGGAGGATTGCAAGTCCAAGGGTAGCCTGGCAACCGAGGGAAACCCTGTCTCAAAATAAAATTTTTTAAAAGGGCTAAGGGTGCCGTTCAGTGCTCCTTGGGCCCAAGCTCCAGTACCACACATGCACACACCAAGAGAGGCTTCTAAGCTTTCTTCTGATATTTTAGCTTCTTCTAATATATGTATTTGAGATCTTTAATTCATCTGGGATCTATTTTGTAGATAGGGTCAGATGGGAGGGGAAGATATGGCTTTTTTCCCTTCCAGATGCATCACCAATTATGACAGCATTGCTCACTCAATGAGTGGCCTTCCCCCTACTTTGAGCTTTCCCTGTGACAGCCAGTTCCCTGGCTGTGCTACAGGGTGACCATCTGCTCCGTGTGCCACCAACATCCAGCTCAAAAGCCTACATTCCCTGCTGGGCTTGGCGGGGCACCCCTCTCACCCCAGCACTCAGGAGGCTGAGGCAGGAGGATCACCCAGAGCTCAAGGCCAGCCTGGGCTACATAGTGACCCCCTATGTCCCAAAACAAAACAGCCCAGAGTCCCTTGTCCTTAGAAGAGGGGACCACTGCCCCCAGTCTCCCCAGGAGCCACCCTTGCCCTTAACCCTTTTGCACCCAAGGTACTTCACATGTGGAAATCACAGCGCCGCCCCAGGACTCAGGCACTGCGCCAGAGAAGCCACCCCAGCCTTCTCCAAGCGCTCAGGGATTGTGCTTGGGGACAGGGAATTCTGGGGCACAGTGGTGGGAGGGGGGGTCCATTCCATTTCAGAAAAGCCCTGGGAGAAAGGGACGCCCACCTGGGGTGGCAGCCAAGCAGGACGAACAGGTAGGGAATAGCAGATGCAAAGCACGGAGGCCCAGGTGGGAGCTGCCACGGCCGAAGGAGAGTGGGAAGAGGCAGGGGCGCAGGGACTGCTGTGGCCCTGGTGACAACATCCTGTGACTGCCAGGGGATGGAGCAGAGGCGCAGCTGGGCACTGGGAAGAGAGACCAGAGGCCGAGCTGCCACAAAGATTCTCACAAATTTCATGGGGGCTTTCGTGGGGGTGGAACAAGAGGTCACAGGTTTGTGGGGTGGGTGTGACAAGTGTGCCTTGTGCGCCTCGCCTGGGGACTCGAGCACGCAGCTTCGGCCCTCGGCCAAGGTCCGGTGCCACCAGCTGGTGGGTGCGGGCAGCCGCACGCCCGGGGGACAGGTCACTGTCCAGGTGGCCTCTTCCTGTTCCCTCGACCTCCCCTCGGATTCCTCAGGCCTGGCGACCGCAGCTGAGCCCCCGGGAGCCCCCGGGCTGTGGCCCTGCAGGCTGTGGCTGCACCCACACGTTCCCTTCTGCCCCGCCTCCTGGCCGTTGAAATCTGGGAGGCCGGGTGCAGCGGCTTCCCTCGGGCCATCTGGCCCCCGGCCCTTTCCCTGCACCTCATCCCAGATCGGATGTGGAATCCCGGCCTATCTCCTGCTCCCCAACCCTCAGCAGAGGCGGCTGCTCCCCCGACCCTCCATCACCACCCAAGGGTGAGCTGGGCAGCAGGTCCGCGCCAGGAGGGGCGCAGGACAGGCGGCGTCGCCGTTATCCCTGCCTCGGCCGCCAGGCGTCGCTACTGGCCTGGAAATGGGAAGAGCAGCCCGACCGGCGCGGACGCCACGACCCTCCGCCGGGGGTGGGGCCTGAACAGCACTTGGACGGGCCTGGCGGGGCCCCGCGATGGGGAGACTCGACTTCTCTGGAAGAGACTCCCACTTTGCACGCTGGCCTCAATCCCCCTCCGTGGGGTGCAAAGGGGCTTGCGCCCCCGAATGCCGGCCAGGGTGGCTGCTCCACCCAAAGGCAGGGACAGGGCCCCGAGGGAACCCAGGCGCCCTTGTCTCTACCCACCTTGCGCCCCTCCTTGCACGGGGAGCGGGAACTTGCGCGGCAGGTCCTAGAGCGACCCGTTTCACGAATGAGAACCTGTGGGCTCCGTTTCGTGCCTCGAGCTGCACGAGCCCCGGTCCCCCTCGAGCCGAACCCATTCCCCCCGACAGAGCTGCCTTCTTGGGAGCTCCCCGCGCGACAGCGACACTTGGAAGTCTGCGCGTGGATGAGTAAATGATGCGACTGTAACAGTGGGCGGCATTTGTTGAGCATTTACTTTGTGCCAGGAGCAGAAGCTATTATGAATCCCATGGCGCGGAGGCACAGACGGGCGAGGACATTTGCAAATCCAGGAGACAAGAGGCAAATCCAGGACGGGGACCAGGCGATTTCGCTCCAGAGCCCAAATGTCCAACAAGCCCCGGGGTCGCACACATTCTATTAAGTCTTGTGAAGCGCCTGGCGACCACCAGGGGGCGCGCGCAGCCACGCGCCTGCACCCACGCCCGCGCCGCCTCGCCATCGCCCCTGGCGGAGCTGCCGCGGACCGCAGCGACCCGGGGCCCGCTGACAGGTGGCCGGGCAGGCGGCCACTGACCCGGTGCCAGGTGCCCCGCAGTCTGGTGGCCTCGCTCCGGCCGTGTCCGCCCCTGGCCTCTCACCTCCCCGGGGCACCGCGGCCTCCGAGCAGAGCATGGCCCTCTGCAAAGCTCTCGTCCTCCTAGACAGGCGGCCTGGCTCGGACCTGGGACCACGGGTGACCCCTTCGCCCGAGGAGCGTGAGACCACCCAGCGGACCTCGGAGCCAGCCCCTAGCCCAGGGCTGCTGGGAGGCCCCACGCGGCCCCCTCCGGACCTGCCTGCCGTCTCTGCCCTCGCCGCGGCCGCCTCACCCCAGCCCATTGGACCCCTCTTTCAGAACCTCTCCCCACCGCTGCAGGACGACCCCCCGCGGGTGTCCCGCCGGGTCACACCCGACCCTGCTTAAAACCCTCAAGCCGGGCGAGGTGGCACATGCTGGGAGCAGCACTTGGGAGGCTGAGGCAGGAGGATCACTGCAAGTTCGAGCCCAGGCTGGGATACACAGTGAGAGCATAGAATAAAAACATGTACCAGTAACCGGACCTCTAAAGCCCTGTGTCACCGAGTCCTGCTCTGCCCACCCCTCTGGGGGCCTTGTGTCCTCCCCAATGTCCCCACACTGAGCTCATTAGCTGTCCGGGGCACCACCGCTTGCTGAATGCAGGGCCGCGAACCTGCCGGTCCCTGCGCTCCGGCCCCGTGCTGAGCACCCGGCCTCCGCTCCTCCCTCCGCGCCGCCCTGGGGCCCTCGCGCCCCGGCTTCCCGCTTGGTTATCTCATCTCTGTCTCCACGCGGCTGGGGGGGCAGATTCCCCTTCACAGCCAGCCCGGGCTGGACATGAAAGCGGCGCCTGAGCAGCGCGTGGGGAGCAGCGGGGCCTTTCATCGGCCTCCCCAGAACCGCCCGGAAGCCCCGCCGCCCACACCCGCATGTCTCCTCCGCGGGCTCCGCTCGACGCGGTGCCCTCCTTTGCTCAGGGCAGAGCCGCGTAAAACTGCAGACCGCCGCGACAGGGGCCACGCGCCCCAGTGTCACCGCCAGCATGGCTGTCGCCGTGTGCAGAGCGGACTCTGTGGTCCATCTTCCGTCCTGGAGCAGTCGAAGGGAACATGGTTGGGTCTTCACCAAAGCCAGGGGTGGCCTTCCCGGCCCTTCCTGACCAGGGCTCTGGCCCTGGTGCGTGGCCAAGTCCCTCCTCCCTGATGCTGCCCGCACCCGGCTTCCCCGTGTGGCCCAGAGGCCGCTTCTGCCTGCGGCCCCCAGCCTGGGCTCCCTGGGATCTTTTGGGGTTCCCTGCCTCTGCCCACACTCAGGAGCCACCATGCCCAGTGAGTCCACCAGGTCCTGCCCAAGGGAGAAACAGCGCCCAGACTTGGGGAGCTGCCCCCACTTCCCTCCGCGCAGGCCCGGGTGGACCATGCAGCCTGCCACCCCTGCACCCCAACTCCAGCAGCAGCAGCAGCCACGTTCTGACCGCCTCCCCTCACCCCAGCGGTTCCCCACTGCTAGGTCCTAGCGGGTTCCCTCCCCTCCTGGCTCCCTCTGCACTCACCTCTTCCTGGTGAATTTCCCAAGAGCTTCCTCCTCCTGTGGGGACAGGGTCTTGCTGTTGTTCAGGCTGGCCTTCAACTAACAGAGACCTTCCTGCCCCAGCCTCCTGAATGCTGACACTATATGCATGAACTACCAAGCCTGGCTCCAGAAGCTTTCTAAAGGCGAATCTGACTATTATCACCAGCTCCCTAAACACCTTTCAGAGGGTCCCCAGAGACAAGGGTCTAAAGCCCAGCCCCGACACAGGAGCCAGCACCTCCACTGCGTGTTCCCTGTCTCCTCTCCCCTGAACCCCAGGAACAGCAAGCGGGGCCCACTTCCTGCCTCCGAGCCTGTGCCCATGCAGTGCCTTGCAGAGTGGCCCTTGCCTGGTGGGCCCCTCCCCTGCACATCAGCTCCCCGAGAAAGTCACCCCGCCATGTCCCGTCCTCCTTCCCCGCTGCATCCGCAATGCCTGGCCCCAGCCTGGCCAGCCATAATCACCGGTTTTCACGGCTGCTGGCAGTGACCATGCCATCCTAGAGGCAGGGACAGGCCCCATTCATCTCTGACGCCCATCCCTGGCCTGGTACCTGGCACCAAGCACAGGCTAGGCCAGTGGCTGCTGGGTGACTGCAGGGCCGAAACTTGGAGGAGGCGAGAGCCAGGATGACCGAGAGGGAGGAGGGCGAGCCTGGCAGGGGGGGCAGCCGGCCGCTGTGTGGGAGGTGGCAGAGCCAGAACATCCGCGGCCGCCCTCCCACGGCTGCCCGCCAGAAGCGCGGCTGCCCTCTGCTTGTACACTTCGTCTCATCTAGTTCTTACCACGACACATCAGGAGCTGGCATCAGAGAACCGGAGTAACCTGCCCAAGGTCACACAGCAGGGCCGGGGCCGCTGTGCGCTGGGGACTGTCGGGACCTTGTGGAAGGGACTAGGAGTGGGCCGTGACGCCTCTGCCTAGTGAGCCCGGAACCAGCTGCCCACTCAGCCTCGCAGCCGGACCGGAGGCTTCGAGGCCGGGTGTTTACTTACCTGCTCCTTCCTCGCCTGGCTTTGGGGGTCTCTGGCGGGACACACTCGGCCCCTCACCAGCATCCAAGGGAGAGCTGCAGTGACCTCCGGGGGACCGGGTGCTGCCTGAGCTCCGCAGCCGGCCTCCCTCTCTGCACTTGGCCCTGGCTGATCCCCGATTCCTCATCTGCATTCCCCACGCGCCCGCCTGGCAGATGGTGGGGGAGGAGGCCGGTGCGAGCTGGGGGCTGCGGCCACGCACCCAGTGGACCTCGGGGGGCCACGGGGCACTGCCCACCGTGCCCCCGCATGGGGGGCAACTCCAGATCCCTGGTGCCGCTCACCCCCACAGCCTGCAAGGGGGGCTTGGGCTTGACCTTTTCTCTTTAAATACTGCAAAGGCCTTGAGTGCCAGGCAGGAGGCCCGGAGGGGCGGAGGGTGGGCACGCGCCTCTGGGACCCCGGGTTCCCTTTTCCCTTCTTGTCCTGGAGGGTTGTATAGACCACAGGCAACCTGGGGCCCAGCTCAGGAGGGAACCCCTCCCAGCCAGGTGACCCTGTGCGTGGGGAGGGTGAGGGGTACAGAAAGGGGGGACAGCTCGGGAGGCCTCACCCACTGCTCTTCCCAGCCCCTCCCTCTCCCCCAGGCCCCAGCCCTGGCCGCAGCCCTGACCCCAGCCTGGCACCTACCAGGCTTTGCGGCCAAGGACCCCTGCGCAGTGGTTAGTGACTGGACTGTCAGGGTCCCCGCAGCCCCTCAGAGTAGGGGGCGAGGAAGGGTCGTGACAGCAAGAGGGAGCAGGCCAGACACTGGCAAGCACTTCCCCCGGCACAGGGTCGGGTGGCAGCTGTCACTGGCTGCAGAGGACCAGGCCCTTTGGCTCCTAGAACGGGGTTGAGACTAGAATCCTCCCTGGTTGGGGTAGGGCCGCGGATCCCCAGTGTCGGCCCAGCTGGGTCACTGCGACCTCTTGGCTGGGGAGCCCAGGTCCCCGGACTGCGGGCCGGCAGGGCAGGAGTTAACTCCGGAGGTACCGGCTGGGCTCACCGTACCTGCCGCCGCCGCCGCCAGTGGGAGGGACGAGAAAGCGGAGCCGCCCGGCGCCGGAGCGCTCAGTCCGGCGGGGCGCGGCGCGGGGCGCGGGCGGCGGGGCGTCCGCCAGGGGGCGCGCCGCGACGGGGCGGGCGGGGCCGTCTGGGCCGGGGAATCCGCACGGGGCCGGGCGCGCGCGCAGGTCCGCACATCTGGGCGAGCTCGGAGCCGCTGGAGCGGAGCGGGGCGCCGGGCGGCGGCGGGAGCGGCGGGAGCGGCGGGGCCCCGCGCAGCTGGAGCCCCTCGAGGCGCGCACCTGGGAGCCCGAGGGGCCCGCGGCGCGCAGCTGGCCGGGGAGGGGGCGGTGGCGGCGGCGGCGGCACCGCTGGACCGAAGGGGGCGGGGTCGGTCCTGGGCGACTGGCGGAGCCGAGGCCTCGAGGCGCCGGGGACCGAGCATGGGACGGCGCGCCTGAGGGGACCAGAGAGCACGCGGCGGGGGACCCCGACAGGGCCAGCGAGGAGGGACGTGAGCGGGAGGAGGATGCGGCTGACTCGCTGCTGCTTCGTGTTCCTGGTGCAGGGCAGCCTCTACCTGGTGAGCCGCGCGGGGGCCGCGGGCCGGGGAGCGCGCGAAGCTCCCGCGCCCGGAAACTTTCTCCTGCCCCCGGCAGCCCGGGCTCGCAGGGGGACTGGAGGCGGGGGAGGGCGGGTCCGGGCCGGAGGCCGGACGGGAAGGGTTAACGGCGGCGGGGAGAGGGCGCCGGGCCGGCCCGCCCCTCCGCGGTGGTGGCGGGAGGTGCGACCCGCGCTGGGGCGAAGGCCCCCCGGGCCAGGTCGCCCTGGGCTCTGGGACCCGCACCCCGGACGCGCGGATAGGGGCGGAGAGGGGCGTGGGGCCGAGGACCCGCCAGCTCGGGGAACGCTCGCGAGCGACCCCCCGGGGCCCTGGGACTGGAGAGCCCCTTGCGCGCGGAGCCAGCGCAGGCGAGGGGCGGCCCCGCGTCCCCGCCGCCCGCCGCCCGCGTCCCCGCGCCCGCCCGCCCTCCCCGCCTGTTGTTTTCCTCTCCGCTCCCGGCTGCGCGCGGCCCGAGCCCCACAGGACCCGGGCAGGCGGCTCCCGCCCCGGGCGCTCGCGGCCGCTCATCAGGATGCGAGGGACCCCAGCCCCGGCCCCAACTCCCCTGCGACTCCTCACCGCCGCGCACCCCGCCCCAATCCTGTCCTGCAGAAGCCTCCTTTCCTCTAGACAATAATTCCCTTTGCCGGCACCTCCAGGCCACTACAGGAAGCTCCTTCCCTGACCAGTCCTTACCTGTGGTCCTCTCCTCTGTCCCCTGCCCTTTAGCTGTGTCCCTCAGGGCCCAGTCCATACAGGTGGGCAGCCCTGAGCCCAACCCCAGGAGCTGTCCTCACAGGAGACCCTGCTACCCACGGGGTACAGGAGGCAGCTGTGACACTGGGGCAGAGGCGACTTGGCCACTTCAGCCAGCTATGGGCACCGCCCAGGCGCAGGGACCCCAGGCCCCTCCGCATCTCAGCCGGCTGCTGGCTCGGGCAACCTCCTACCTCATCCTAGAATCGCTGCCAGTGCTGCCAGCTGACCAGTGCCCAGCGAGCTCACCCGGGCAGGAATTCTCTCTCCACAGCTGAGCAAACTCCAGAGGGCCACTGCCCTCAGGAAACCTGGTGACCTCCCCTCCCCATGCCCTGCGGCGCTGCCTGGTCCCCACCACTCCTAGCAGTCCTCCCTGTGGCCCCCCGAGCCTGCAGAGACAGGAGCAGAGTCTCAGGGTATTTCGGGTGAGGATGGGGCTTCACTCAAATTCCTTCTAAAAGACACATCTGACCTGGGGTTGGGGGTGTGGGCTGGTGGAAGGCCCGGCCCGGCCTGGGGACCTCAGCCTCCTGTGATGCAAGCTCCAAGCTGGGGCGTCTTCACCTGAGAAATGGAGTCACAGGTTGCTGCCTCACAGTGCGATTGACATCTTGGCATGTCACCATCCACCAGCCTCCGGCAAAGAAGCCTGTGCTTTCCTCCCCCTGGGCCATCCTGGGTGGCACCGGTACCCCATCTCCTTGTCCCTCCTGCCTCCTGCCAAAGCCTGTGCTGTGTTAGTACTTGACTCGGAGTTAGGCTGGGTCCCACACTCTGGTCTCACTGTGTTTCCTTTACATCCAAGGGACACAGTTACCCTAGGAGACTAGGAAGTCCCCAAGGCAGGAGGTCCTGTTGTCAGGGACCTCCAGTCAGTCCCCTTGCTAACTTGGGGCTCTTTGGAGGCAGAGCTTGTGTCTCCCCAGTCAGCCTGGTATTTCACCAAGCCAGGGACTCGACCTCTGCCATCACATTGGGGCTTCTGCCATCAAATGGGGCTGAGCTGTCCCCATCGGACTGGGGACCGCTGGGGAGGCAGGGGCCAAGGTCTGCTGGTGAGAATTCCCCAACAGAGGCAGGATAGTAAGGAGGGGACCTGAGGATGCACCAGTATAAGGACACAAGATGCAAGGGACACAGCCCTGACCCTAGAGTAGGTGCCTGACAGGAGAGCCCTCCACCCCGAGTCAGCACGGAAAGGGACAGGGAACTTGATGGCAGGGAGCTGTCCCCGTCCTCTGGCCACGGGCTGCTCACTCCTCCCGCCTCCCTCTGTAGGTCATCTGTGGCCAGGACGACGGTCCCCATGGCTCTGAGGAACCGGAGCATGACGACCATGAAAACCAGCCCCGGCCCCGGGTCCCTCGGAAGCGGAGCCACATGTCACCCAAGTCCCGCCCCCTGGCCAACGCCACCCTGCTAGGGCTGCTGGCTCCACCCGGGTCCGAAGCTTGGGGCGTCCTCGGGCAGCCCCCCAACCGCCCGAACCACAGCCCCCCACCCTCGGCCAAGGTGAAGAAAATTTTCGGCTGGGGAGACTTCTACTCCAACATCAAGACAGTGGCCCTGAACCTGCTGGTCACGGGGAAGATCGTGGACCACGGCAACGGGACCTTCAGCGTCCACTTCCGCCACAACGCCACGGGCCAGGGCAACATCTCCGTCAGCCTGGTGCCGCCCAGCAAAGCCGTCGAGTTCCACCAGGAGCAGCAGATCTTCATCGAAGCCAAGGCCTCCAAAATCTTCAACTGCCGCATGGAGTGGGAGAAGGTGGAGCGCAGCCGCCGAACCTCGCCGTGCGCCCACGACCCGGCCAAGGTCTGCGCCCGGGACCACGCCCGGGGCTCGGCCACCTGGAGCTGCTCGCAGCCCTTCAGGGTCGTCTGCGTGCACATCGCCTTCTACAGCACGGACTACCGGCTGGTCCAGAAGGTGTGCCCAGACCACAACTACCACAGCGACACCCCCTACTACCCCTCGGGCTGACCCGCCCGCCCGGCACACTGCGGGGCACGCCGGCGGGCGGGGTGGGGGGACCCCAGGCCCGGGGAGGAGGGGCCGGAGCTGCCCTGGCCCAGCCCCAGGCTGTGCGGCCCCTGGAAAGTGGGGGCCCTGGGGAAGACAGCGCTCCCCAGCCTCCTCCTGGAGTCGCCCTGGGCAGGCGGACAGGCCATGGCGGCCCCGGGTCAAGTCCTAGAGGAGACCCTGAACCCTGGCCCTCCTGAGCCAGCAGGCAGAGGGGTTTCAGGAGTCAGCGCAGGTCACGGCTGAGACAGGGCTTCCCGGGGGACTGCGGTGGGCAGCCCTGAGCCCCTTCCCTGCCCCGAGCCCGGCCTGAGGCTGACGTGCTGACCCTTGAGGTCTTTGTTGTGACAAATTGTATCCAGCCAGGCCACCCCTTCCCACAGCCCCCTCCCACCCGCACTGCCCCCGCCTTTGCCACCACACCTGTCCTTAGGCCGAGTCAGGACAGTGCTGGTCCTCCTAGCACCAAGGCCACAGGTGGACGCCCACCCAGGTGCCATGCGTCCCTCCGTCAGCACACCCCCTGCTAAGAGTGGTCCCTCTGTAGTCCACCTGCCTGTCAGATGGGGCCCCCTGCCCGTCCAGGGGCCGCGCGCTGCCCTGTGAGGACACCGCGTCTGCCCCCTCGTGTCTGTCTCTGGGGGGGGGAGGGGCGGGGAGTCTTGTGCAATCACCTGACCGTCGACTTCTGTGTGCAGAATCTTGTCCTTGGAGCAGGGAATAAAGCTTTCCCCAGGCCTCAGCCTGCTGAGTTGTCCACGGGAGAGGGCCCGGGTCCTCCGATCCTGCCTGTATTTCTCTGATGGCAGCTGGACATCACTGGGGGCCAGAATGCCAGGGCCCCATTGGCTTGGAGCTGGTGCTAAGAAAGGCGTCTACACTGCCTGCTCGGGTCTCTTTGCAGGGCTGTTGGATCCAGTGCCTGTGACCTGCGTGACAGCCCTGTGCTTGGCGCTTGGTGCCCAAGTGGGGCAGGGGCAGCGTCTGTCTCTAGGAGTGGGTTGGTGGGACGCAGGGCGGGTTGGTGGGGTGCAGGGCGGGCGTGGCCTGAGCAGGGATGGGTGTCCCGTGGGCCCCGCGGGGCGGGCATGGATATCCAGGGCTATCTTAGCTCTGCCTTTCTTTTCTCTGTGGTCTTGGCCAAGTTGTCCTGCAACCCACGGGCCTTGCTCAGCGCACAGGTTCTCAGAGGGGGAGCCTCAAACTTGGCAGATCTCTGGGCCTCCCTACCGGAGTAGGTCTGGTGGGACCCCCAAAGTCACCCACGACCCCCAGGCTCCTTTCTGGCTCTGGCTCCAGGGGATGAAGTGTGTCCTCCAAGCTCTCGCCCAGTTAGTTCCCACATGCCCGTTGCGGGGCGGGGTCCTTTCCCAGTGCCCAACCTCTGGGTGTCATGGGGGTGAGGGGCCTGAAAGCGGCCCCTGCTTCCCCCAGCTGTTAGGAGGCTGCGGGAGCATCTTCCCCAGGGGTTGGCTGATCCTCCCCGCAGGGCCTGGAGGCCATACGGATATGGCTCTTGGGTCCTTTTGGCAGGGTCGCCATGGGGGGACGGTCCTAGCATGCAGGTCAGACACCACCTCCAGCCTTCGCCCGGCTCCCGCGCTGACTGCCCCCACCCCTGTGGCCTCTGCCACACCCAGCTGGGTGGCTTGGGACCCGCTTCCCTGCAGGTAAAGGGAGCCAGGAAGGGCAGCTCGAGCGACTGCTTCTGCTCCAGCGTCCCCTGCACCCCGCTTCCTGGGCCACTTCTGAGCAGATGGAGACACGCCGGCCCTCCACGCCTCTCTCCCTCTGCTCAGGGGTCCTGGGGTCTGGCCCTGTGGTGGGAGGCGTGGCCCCTGCGGACACCCCAGCAGCTCCCCTGGCCCATGGGGTCAGGGGAGAGAGAAGGGGCGGTGGGGCTGGCCAGGCCTCCTCGCCTGTGGACTTGGGGCACCGTGACCCCTCCTCCTCCTCCCCACAGAGAGCCAGATGCCACAGACAGCTGGAGAGCCCGGCCTTCCTGGCACACGCTCCTGCCTGCGCAGGGGCTTCATTTTAATAACTCCATCGCGCCCGCGTGCACACCCCTCGCCTCGTCCCTGCTTTTCCTCCTTCCCCGGTAGCCAGGCTGCTGCTCGCCGCTCCGGCGCTGCTAACAGATTTCCTCCCAAATCATCCCCCCGTGGCCTGGCCCGCTGGGTCCCTGCCACGCTTTCCAGATACTTCCTGAGCCCCTCGGTCCTCAAGAAGACCTCCACTCCTGCCGCTAGTGCACCTGTGTGTGCCCCTGGGGACTCCAAGCTCCACCCCTGCCACCCCAGCCCTCCCTTTGGAGCAGACCCCCGCACAGTACCCATCTCCTCCCAGGAGAAGATTGGGGTCCTAGCCTCACCCCAACTCTTTGCTTCCCTGTACTGTGTTTCAGGGCAGTTGGACATGTCAGGCCCTGTGCCCAGCCTGCCAGGGGCTTTCTTGTGCCCTTAGGCTGGGAAATCACTGGGGGCCCTGGGGCAGAGGCCAGGCCCCCCTCATCAGACCAGAGCCTCCCTGAGGCCAAGACTGGTCCCCGGGAGGAAGGGGACGCCTTGCACTTTGCCAAGCCCCCGGACAGCTGCAGGCTGCCTGTCCCCCACTCTGCACTCACTGCCTGGTCTCAGCATCCCTCGGTCTCCAGGGACACAGCATCCCGCGTCTGTGACAGGGAATGTGTGTCAGGTCAGCTGGCAGCGGAGCC